>CM033621.1:17405366-17471437 GCA_019453435.1 Rhinogobius similis | reverse complement strand
CTGGCCTTTGGGTGTCTCTGTCTGCATCAAATTGTCTGGTGTTTGTGTATGTGAGGGATAGAATGCTTTTTGTTTGAATTCACTGGATACCAAAACAATTATTTACAAAGGACTGATGCGGATCCTGTAGAGCAGAGAGGCATAGCAGTCTGTCCTGATATGAAAGCACATAATCATTAGCATGAAAAGTCATAGACTGCAAAAATGTGTTCAAATGAACGCTGTGGTTTGGACTTCTGTCTAAGCAGCAGTCGTGCCTGACTGCCGATCGCAATCTTTGTAGCATGTCCTTTCTGTGTTCCAAATGATTCAGTCGGTTTCAGTTATTTCCTCTTGTCCAAAGACATGCATGAGAAGACTTTGTAAACCTCCGTTGTGAATGTTCAAGTGTGTTGTGGAGCAGTAAATCTTCTGGGAAAGAAAATTTGATCACTCTTATTGCAACTTCTTATATCCCTTATAAAACGTGTCTCTGCATTTGTGACTCTTCAATTGTCTATAAATGCCATATGCTCTGTATGTCTTTTAAACCAGCACTGGTGGCAGAAAACTGAGTTTCCTACTAAATGTCCTTTTTTTTTTTTACATTTACTGCTGTCCAGTTTTCCATAAAAAGTAATAACCCAACAATGGAATTTTCCAGCTCGCATTCAGCTCCATTGTCCATCTGTGCACTCAGTATGTTCGCGTCATTGCTGCGTCAAAACGTTCTCAATGATTATGTTCTTTTTTGGGTTTTACTGAATGAACTTATCAAACTTTTGGACTGGCTATATTGAGGAAAATTTTTAACTATAAAAAAACAAAATCCTATTTGATCATGAATAGAAAGTGACAGCCAGACGAACTGTACATAGGCACAGATGATGAATTGCCTGTGCACCTACCTGTTACCTGGATAAACAATTTGTTCCTCCTCAGTCGCCTTCCCACAAAGTCCGGATTCCCACTCCAGCACTCAGTTTGATCATGTTGAATTAGAGTCTGAAACAAAAGCGTAGGTCTGTTGTTAGTGACAGGTTGGTATGTTGTCTTGCTCTTGAAAGTTGAGAGTTGGCTGAAGATCTCTTGCATTCTTGTCTGTAGCCAATGCCCTATATGCCTCGCTGCTAAGTTGGGCTCGTTGCCAAAGCTCGCAAAGGCAGTAATGAGTTTATTTCATGTGGGCTGTGAAAGAGGCCGTCTCTGTCTCACAGGCACTCAAACAGAGCTGAGGCCCATAAACACAAAGTGCACTGTGTAAATCCCCACGGGCCGGAGTCTCCCTGGCTGCGCTCTCTGGTCCTCTGCATCTCTTTATCAGTGAGGAGAGGCTAGACCCCAGTTTACCTTCCTGACAAGACACTCTGCAGTGTTATAATAAATGAAATAACGGTTTGAACATTCTATCATTGGTGCTTTTCATAATGTTATGTCTTATGACCACCTTATTCAACCCCATATGCAACCAGACGTGCACGAAGTAGTGGCAGCAGGGGATGTGTCCCAGCGGTTCAAGTCAACAAACTAGTTATTGTAGCTCAAAGTGGCTTTTTCTGACTGACCAATGGCACAGTCCACGCTTCATCACAACGGACTTTTCGCAACCAGACTTTACGTTTGTTAGTATGTCATTTATAGTAAAAAATGCTACAAAAAGAGCTGATTAAAAATAAAAATGAAAAAAGTTATGTGGTAAACTTTCAAATAACAGTATATATCAGGATATTTCTGTACTTTTTTGTTCAATTCATGTCACATTTGTCTGAGAATTAAACGTCAACTAATACATTTAAAGACATGTTTTAATACATTTCTGTTATAAATTTTTTGTTAATATCACCCAACCCTTATTATAACCATTTGCCAAATTTCTTTTGTCATTTTGTGGTGGAACTAGGGGCCAAGTCACTGCTGGTGGTGGAACTAGTTGATGGAGAGGCTGAAGAGACTGATAGTTCTGCTGCTGTGGTGGACCTAAATTCATTCACGTTATTTTTTGACATCTTCCAAAACGGGGTGGGTGATGTTGACAAAAATATAGTTGTTGTTGTTTTTTTTTCATTATTTCGATATTGATATTCAGGTGATATTTCAACAACCTTCAAGAATGTGCCTTTAAATGTCTTGGTTGAGGTTTAATTATCAAACAAAATTATACAAAATAAACCACAAAAGTCCAAAAATATCACTTTATACTCTTGTTTGGTAGATCACACAAGACGTTTTTGTCTCTTTTTGAGGTAATAATTAATCAAAGATATACTCAATATTCAAATTTAGTGATATTATCCAATTTTTTATATACCTCCCACCTCTACCTCCAGATACTACTCACCAAGACAATGGAACATAATTCACCACTCCTTCACATCACGAGCGAATGCATCTTTTTCTTTTTCTTTTGGATGAGAGCAGAGCAGGGCACAGAGGATCAAGTGTAGAGCTCGTATACACAAAACACGTAGTTCACTGTAAACAGCGACAGATCAAAAAGTAACCCCCGGTGCGCCGCAATTTCTCTTTGGCGTCACCTCCGATGAACCTTACATTTTTGATGAAGTCAGCTGTGCGCCCTCTTCGTCTGTGCGCGCAGTGTCGTACTAAACGCTCCCCTCTGTTCTCTCTCCAAGTGCAGGTCAGCCCCTCTACACAAGGTGCCCGCGCAGTGCCGTGTCCTCAGAGGGCCGTCCAACCAGAGCTAGGTCAGCGCTGAAGGAAGCCAGAGGAAAAGTGCTTATACGTAATGCATTTCATGTGGTCCCTAGAAGCTTGTCTTTTCAAGATTAGAAGCTGCTTTCCCAACTTGTTTATGTTTGTTGTGCTTTCATCTCGAAAAAGAAGGATATTGGTGTCACGGTATAGACCAAGTAAAATTGCCCATAGAGAATGAATCTGAAAGTAGGCATAACAAGAAAATGTATAGCTAATAGCCTAATAGCTAAATTAGACTATAAACATCAGCTTTGTGTTATTTAATATGATACGCAGTGGGAAAGTCAGGCAGCAGGTTGAGCTATTGCTTGTGCAGCCATTTAGTTTGACTTTCTGTGGAGCACACGGAGCACATGAAACCTGCAATGGAATAATAATGACAATTTTCTATACAGTGTCTGTCCTTCCTGATCCGTCCTTTGGTCATGTTGAGGGATTAGTGTGGGGCTCCACCATATTTCTTTGGCTTGTTTCCAGATGTTATCTATAAGTGTGAGCTGGCTCCTTGCTTCCTCTCTCCTTCCCCCTTAACCTCTTCCCTCTATAACTTTGTGCTGTGAGTCATTCCGGGCTGCTGTTCTCGCTCGTTGTGTGGCATACAATGTTTATACGAGAGCTGTCACTGAACCGCGTGGTTAACCCTGAACACAACGACCTTCTCATTAGTGCAAAGGTTGGGCTGCATGCAAAGACACAAGGCATATATGTATTCTTTTGTCGTTATTGTAAAGGTACAACAACAAGCCTTTGAATGGGAGAATACAATATACAGTGTGAACAATTCCAAATACAGGAAGCAGTGGTATGCAAAACTTGAACCAGATTTTTAACAAACTTGATGGAAACAAAATGCATTGGATATTTATATATATTAAGCGCATGCACAGAAGGATTCACAAGTTATAAAAATCGAGTTTTTTTGTATTCAAGTTTCTTCAAGCTGTCGTCACATACAAAACACACCAGGGTTGTCACGAATCAAGAATCAAAATTGAGATTTTAATTGATACCAAATCTAGCGTTGAAACTACTTACATCAATACCAAAGGAAATCACATAAACAGGATAAAATGTGACTTTTTCTGAACAGTTTCAAATGATCTTGAGCTTTAACTAGTGTACGAAAACGTATACAAGAAGATAAGTATAAGAAAATAGTACTGTTATTTTGTGTTGAAAATGACTGCCCTTTATTTAAAATAGAGTTGTTTGTTTATAATTGTGTGGTATTGAAATTGGTATTAGTATCCTTTGTATCAAAATCGAGTTTAACATTTTTGCATTGTGACAGCACAACACAACACAGCACACTCCTAATTCCTACCAGCACGCTTGACCATATTTCTTTTTCACATTCAATTTATGGACTACATCAGTAGATGGCACTGTTCCTACAGATGCTTTGGTTGTTGGGGGAGTCGAAGTGAAGAGGGGAACCTTGTTAGCTAGCTCAGTGTGATTGAAAATAGGCCTGCCTTGACTTAGCAACGGCCATCCATACAGCATATGAACCCTTCCAGATGAAAGACTTGTTTGTTGTTAATAGGAGGCCAATTATTGCACCCCATAGCATTCAAATCTCCTTCATAGCAAAGTCATTCTGCATTGACAGGGCCTATGTGATGGGAACTAAGAAGGCTGCACAGGCTCAAATGCCACTATGATTATAACAATTAGAGGAGGTTGAGTAGAAAGCGTTGCATTTGGCTGGAGGGTCAGATAGTCCTTTTTTCTCTCCCTGTGATGCAGATGAGTGTCTCCATGTGGGATAAGAGCAGACAGGGATCAATGGAGAATGCTGACTCCTGAGAATAGGCTGGTGTATATTCTGGACTGGGCCCGAGAAGGCTACTAATCCACAATGATTATGTAGTGCACTCTTCACTCTCAGCCCTGTCTAGACGAACAATACACTCTGGGTGCACTGATATTGTCTGTTCAAAAAGGAAAAAGTTGAACAATTCAGTGCAAAGAACACCGAGATGAAAACATGTTGGTGAAGATATTTATTTAAGCACAGCTTACTAGAGGGATGTTGGGGTATGAAATCAGTTACTGTTACAATTTTTGTGAGAAGAGGCACACATTTTATGATTATTCATGATTATTGGCACCTTAAACAAATTTCCTTCTTCGTTTTATTTTTTTATATCCTTTGTCTAACAGGTATGCTCTTCTAGATTAGTAACATAACGTAGTACATTTCTTTAGTGTGTGAGCAGCTTTATTAAATATTTTCTTCTGAATGATAAAGTATTAATTTGAACATAAAAAGCAATTTAAAAAGCTTTTTACATTAAAGTTTTTTAACAACAATGGAAAAAAATCTTCCAATAATTATTTTTATCTAAAATTAACCAAGTAATCTTGACCTCTTCTCTAGCTTGTACAAAGTGTAAAGCTTCCATCAGCAAATTGTAAATGAAAAACTATCAGAGTTTTCGTTTTACATTTTCGTGCTATTGTAGCATGTTAGAGAAAGAGTTGGTACTTGATTTTCTGTTCAGATTATAGCATCTCCTTTTCATGTCTTGAAAAACATGAATCCAGTGTTTAGCAGTTATTCCTGCCTGCTTGAGTTTTGCAGATTTACAAACGCTTTAACCAAAGCCGTACAGATGTTGTTGTTTCGTGTACTGAGCTTTAGCCAGAAGGCAAGGCCTATAGGAGTACAAAACAAGTCTTTTCCCTTCTCACCTTTTCCGCTTTCCTTTTTCGTTGCTCCACAAACAAGTGTTTCAACAGTTGCGGCATATATTTCAAAAACACTGCATTGATTTGTTTCAAAGACATTCAAATTTTACCAGGTGTCAGAATGTCACTCCCGACTTTGGAATAATAAACTAGTGTTGTGATTCAGCAGATATGTTTTTACGAGACCCAGGGCCAGATGGAATATGCTAATATTGTTTCTTTTCTGTTGTTAGAGAAGTATGTTACACATGGGTGCAGTGTGGCACAAGCAATAAAGGCAGAGCACAGATACTAGTCATTCAAACAGCATTATTTTTGGCACAATATTAGACCTATATCATCAAATGTCATCCATTTCTTTCTTCTAGCTCTAATGGAAATTCAAGTGCCAGATCAGCCGATGGTGGCCTTGTATGGTGGAGACACCATGCTCAACTGCACCTTCAGCGCAGAGAGCCCCTACAACCTGTCCGATGTGAGCGTGTTCTGGCAGCTGACTGACACCAAGCGCAGCGTGCACGGCTTCGGTAACGGGCAAGACCAGCTGGAGGACCAGGCGGTCAGGTTTGCCAATCGCACCTACCTGTCCCCCCAGAGCCTGCTCCAGGGGAAGGCCTCCCTGCTGCTCCGGGACGTGGTGGTGGCAGATGAGGGGAGCTACACCTGCTTTGTGAAGGTCCAAGACTATGGCAGTGCTGCTTTCTTTCTTCAAGTGGCAGGTGAGAAAAAGTTTAAATAATCTTTTCAAAACAAACTTTTTCTTTTTAGATGTCCTTTGGTTTAAATGTATCTCAAATTTATAGTTAGGAAGAAATCCTATTTTCAAATTCACTTAATGGTAAAGATTCAACTTAAAACAGTGTGTGGGCAGTGAGTTCTAAACTGGCTATGACAATTTGCTGCATGTCTTTCCCCCGTCTCATCTCTTGTCTCATCCCCTGTCTATGGGCCAAACAGTCCTTAAAAAATAAATAACAGTTTCTCCATTCATTCCTTAGGGCTTGCATTATTAATTTTGTGGTTATCCTGCAAAATACAGCCCCATTTTCAGTCAAAGTACATTCTGATAATGCTGTCAAGGATAACCTATTGTTTTTGCTGAATTACTGCCCAAAGGTAATTCTACTAAGTTGCTAAACACTCCTGTAGTGGGAGGCAGGGTGAAATTGCTGCGAGGGTTATAAAACGAGAATTTATTAGAATCAATTTAGTTTACAGACCCACAATTTATTCTACTGTAAATTAATTGAATCTAATGTGGACACAGCCAATAACAGAATGCAATAAAAGTCTATTATACAGTAGATGGTAATTCAGGGTAATTTCTTCCCCCCGAGGTATACGCAGGTGCTCATCAGTTTTCCCTGGGCGACTGCTCTGTGTTTTAGTCAATAAAGGCTGATTGTGGTCTCTGTCATGGTCAGTATCTGCTGACTGTGATTATTAGCTGTTACAACCAATCAGCTATCACTAACAACACTTCTGCTGCCTGCTGGACTGGACGGCCTACCCTCACTGCCAGCATTTAATTTGAATCATATTAGCAAATAGTGTTACTCTACATTTGTTTTATATTGTTTACGTGGACAGAAAAGCATTGTGCACTGCTAATGAGGATTTTTTTTTTCAACTTCAAGATAGGGAAACTCCAACAGTAACAATCTGACTCCCTTTGATGCCATAGATTGTTTTGTTTTTAGTTTAGACTTTTCCATTCTTCTTACTGCACTGAAATGAAATAATAGTTTGATTGTAAGCAGGTCTGTCAGTCAAGTGGACAGTGGGGAAGGTCAGTGTTTGCCAAGCCAAAGCCAGCCGTCTGTACATTGAGCTTTTCAAAAGGCTGCTCAGTCTTATTCCATCTCACCCTTAGCCCCACCCTATTGTTTACTGTGCAATGATTGGTTCTGGGAATTCCAGCCTGCTCCCTCCTCTCCACCTCTTTACTCTTGTGTTTTAGCTTTGGGGATTGGAGAAGCGTGTTGCGAGCCAGGCCTGGTTCACCCCTAACCTCCATCCTGCTATCCTTTTCTCCTCACAACCGTCTGCCCCCCCAGTGTATAGGTGGTTGTTTCTCTGGCTGCCTACCCGGCCACACTATCTGTTTGCTGGGAGGTTGCATCGGCTCTCCGGAGATTTTGGGTTTAGAGTGTTGGAATACAGCATAGGACATGCCACATATGCTGTCTGCGGCTCAGGGATCTTAAACACGATGTTATGCTAAGCTCGCTAAATATAATTAAGAATTTAATGGAAATCATGTCATGCAGTTCCCAGGGTGACCCTTGGTGCAGAGAATGCATTCAGCATGCCTCTTTATATGCCTCGTGACTAAACATACTGTATAGTGCAAACATTTTAGGCCAGCAAAATCAAAGTGTGACAATAAATACTAGGCCTGCAACTAATGATTATTTCAGTTGTCAACTAGTCAGCGATTTATTCATTTGATTTGTCAACTAGTCTAATGATTATTTTTATTATACACTGAGATTTTTAAATTACAGATACAGTTGGAAATATGCCATTGCTGACTTGAAAACTACAATAATTACAAATAAAGTCTATATTGTTTGATTTCACAGTGCCACTGTCATTGTTAGAAAAAATAATTTTGGTTGGTTTGCTGACAATTATTAAAAGAATCAACAATTATTTTAGTAGTCAGTTTGTTACAATTAATACAATAAATCATTGCAGCCCCTGTAAATACGTTTTTATGGATGGATTTTTGAAGGCCAGAACTGTGTGGCCCAAAAAGGTCACTGAGAGTTTTAAGACTGCTATTTTGAATTCTTCACTCACTATAAATAAAGATTTATTTTTATTATTCATTAACATAGTGAAGTATTATCTGCGGCAGTATAATCAGGCTACTCCACTCTGTTTGTCCTCTGTTACAGACAGATTGCCACAACAACAAGAGAATAATGTCAAATGCAGATGACTAGTTAGTCCCTCACCTAATCTTCATTTTTTCTTTTTTATACATTGCAACGTTATATCCTATGAGAAATGTCTTTCTTTTTCCAGCTCCCTACTCTCAGCCGGTGGTGACGTTGGAGCCAAACCTTAACCACCGGCCTGGGGATGAAGTAGCGCTGACCTGTGAGGCCTATGGTGGATTTCCCGAGGCTTCTGTTGTATGGCGTGACGAAGGCGGCCACACCTTGACTGATAACGTCACAACGTCTCATGTGGCTAATGAAAAGGGGCTGTTCAGTCTCACCAGTGTTCTGACAGTGGTCCTAGAGCCCAGCAGCATCTACAGTTGTCAGCTTATCAATCCACTGCTCGGCGAGGAGGGCAAGGCCTTTGTTTCCATCTCAGGTGAGTGTGACACCATTAATCTTCCATACTACAGTATAAACAGATTTCAAGCCCTTCAGTCAGGACTTTGCCTGAAAATAAACACATTAATATTCAATGACATTGTGTTTGCACTTTGCAGCATAAACTAATTTTGTTTTTGCTAATACATGGCCCTCCTTTCTTATTAAAGATCTTGTATTCATTTGTTAATCTACCTACCAGTTCAAATTTCTGTTGTCAAATAGGTTTTTTGCCTATGTTTTAGCACAAACAATGCACACATAAAATACAAATACTACGTACAGGCTTACAGTTTATTAATTAAACACAGACCATTCTTTTCTTGAGCATTGTTATTTTACATTTACAAGCTTCAATAGCAAAATTTGACTCACTTTGTTCAGATTAAATATGTAGCTGCTCTACCATATCAACTGTTTCACAGCTTTACTGTTTGTCTCTTAAATTTTATGTATGTGTTTATGTATTTATTTATTTATGTATTTATTTAACCAGGAAATCCATTGAGATCCAGATTTGTTTTTTTTTACAAGAAAGACACAATATTAAATTGTATAACCACTGCATCTCATAAGAAAAAAAACATGAGCTTGTCTCTTGTCACCACACTTACAATTTTCTTGTGACACTGAAGATTCCATTTTAGTTTTTCCCTGTGACTTATTTTTCATGGTGTACGCTTCTCATAGTTCATCCTAGACGCAGCAGTATTAAAGGGAGGATATGTAGCCTGTACACTTGCTGTTTAAAAAAAAAAAAATTAAATGACATATATCTTCCACTTAATCAGCAGGGCCAGTGAATAAATAATAGTTTGTTTGTTTTTTGGATTGCTAGCGTATCACTGTGGATGATGATATATTCCTTCCCCAAGTCTTCACGTGTCCCTTTGGCTCTACTGCTGCAGCACCCCTGTGTTAAGTGCAGAGAGAGCACTGTGTAAGTTGGACCAAGGCTGGCTGTCAAGTAGGCGCAGCACTGTGTGAAATGGCTCATAAATAAGTAGAGGTGGCCCTAGCCCGTTCTCCCCTGGCCGGGCTGGTACAAAATCCAGGGTCCTTGGAGGTGGAGGTCGAGCCAGAGGTCAGAGAGAGCTGCTCCACTGGGCTGGGAAATGACTGTGCTGTCTGGAAACGGGATGCTCGATTGGCAGGGCAGACTGGCTGGAGGTGGCCACTCTAACAGTTTGAGTTTTTCAAAACACCACTGATAAGCGTTTGGGGAATTTTCAGAGAGTGGAAAGGAATTAAATAGGTGGAGACAGGAAAATGACAGTAAAGGAGCAGTTTAAAAATACTCCTCAACTCGTGTTGCCTTCGATGCTGCTCCATTTAATATGCTATTTTAGGTGTCGTTGAAATGAAGATAATGGCGGTATTACTTTTTGTCACATTTGGTCTTCTTTATTTCCCCTTTACAAATGGCATGTCAGACTATCATTTTAAACCAATGCTGAGGGAGGCAATCTCAATTGGTAATGAAGATGGATATGATTTTTTATTAAATTCGCTGCAATAAATGGACAATGATGTTATCAAGTTTTCCTCGGTTGAACTTTCTCAAGAGCAAAGGGACCAAAAACTGATTCCTGCAGTGAGTGAGGCAGAGAAACGAGGCATATAGTTTGTCTTTAAATTAAAAGTTGGATGCACCCCAGCTAATGTGCGCAACATTGAAACACACAGTATTTTGGGTGGCGATGATACAAGGGGTTTGTTTAAAGGAAAATATACGTTTGCGTTTGTTTACAACGACTATATACGTAACAGCTTCTGTAATTAATTTTGACCTAACATAGCTTAACTCCTCCGTTGGAATGCTGCTGGGGTTTTTTTCAAATTATTCCACGCAATAAGGAATCTATCTCTAAGGCTAGTGAAACCCACTTTAAGTTTTAAATGAGCGAGAAAAGTCATGAGGAAAAATGAGCATGACTGTGTGAGGTGAGGGAGTAAACGAGAAGGTTCAAATTTTACACTCTTTTCAATGTGTGATTGAAAAATTATAATAGTAATACAAATCCCCCCTGGGCAGAGCCAGAGTTTGACAAGGTTAATTTTGAGAAAATGAACCTTTTACTCACACAGAGCACAGCAGATTGTGAGCTGGAATAACCTACATTTATAGTTACATCAAAGCACCCTAATCTGGCCTTGCCTTGACATTGTCTTACATGCACCCTGGCCATGAAGTCCCACCTTTTATTCTTTTGATAAACAATGTATTGCTGAAATATTTGTACTTTTAGCCAAGTGCAGCAGGCCTAGTGGTAGAAACACCCTTGGGAACAGCTGGCATTAATGAAGACTCAAACGATGGAAGAAGCTACTTCAACCCTCAAATGAACCATGGCCTGTCTGCGTGCCCAGCCGGCATGTTTGTGTACCACTGCTACACCCCTCCTCTGCCTGTTCTAACACTCCAAGCCAATTCAGGCCACTTTGTTCGCCTCTGAAAGAATAATGTTTTGGACTTTGCAGGATAAAGATTGTATATCCTATCATTCTTAACTGATCCTCCTTTGATAGTGCAGCTTTAGCATTGTATCCCATCTAGCTGGCAGCGTGATTGCTTCACAGTGTTGGGTGATGGCTGTGTTTCAATGGCTGTCACCAGACCCCCCCCTCCTTCAGAACCACCCCCATGCTGTCTGCCTGTGCTCAGTGAGGATGGTGCCATTTCCCCATGACTCTGCTGGCACAGCACTTCCAGTAAGCACTGTGTGGATGGAGATAGATGGAGTGGGCAAAGACAGAAGATGAGGCGGGTAGATAGAGGCGAGGGGCTTAGGAGGCAGAGAAGCAAATGACAGAGAGCAAGATTGAAAAGGAAATGTTTGCTGAGCTCAAAGATGTTTGATGGTAGATAGACTTAATTATACTGTTGGGAATTTACAAGTCAACACAGTAGTTGGCAAATCCTGCAATGACAGGGCTCAGTAGTTTGAATGTTGCTCTTGGTGCCTCATTCCTTTGCATTTCACACATTCTCCAGTCTTGTGGCAGTGAGCCATTAATGTGAGTAAGAAGTAACAAGGTCTGACTTTCACTCACTGTATCAGGATCACCTAAGCTTTGCATAGCTGCAAAATGAAAGCTTTAAAGAGTTTTATCTTCATATTTGCAATGTAAGGCTATTCCAATTCTAATTTTCATTACCTTATTGTGGTTATTTGATTTAAAATTTCATTCTCGGGGATGATTTGTGTGTGTGAAGCTTCTAATGTACATTAGTTAACATGCAGAGGTGGGCAATATTTCAACATTTAGATACTACTGGGAATGTTGTTTTCAAGTAAATCGTTAATTGTAAAAATGCTACAAAAACGAATAATTCAAAATAAAAATGTGATTATTATATTTAAGCTGACATTTCAAAAGTACACTAAAGAAGAACAAAGCATAACTTTCAGCCACTGCACCAGGCATCAGTAGTTCATTACAGACTGTATTAACAAACTCCTATCAAAATGTTCACTCACTTGACATTATACATATAAAGCATATATGTTTTTCAATTGCTCCTAGCGTCAATAACAAATTGTAGTGCTGTTCCTTGTTCTTCACTAAAAAAGCTCTTGTTTAAATGCAATTAACTAGGCCTTTGGAGAAGCAGAAAACAGCAGTATAAATGAATGTGTTGTCTGTGGAGCAGCAAGCAGGCAACTTCCCAATGGAGCTCTGTATTAATTAGTGTCCAGTGTACAAACGGCCTGCTTCTTCTTACTCCTCCTGCTGGAAGTGTGTGACTGTCTTATCAGAAAGTCAGGTTGGGGAAAATAACCGAATAGACAGATGATGTAAATGTGTGCTATCTCAAATAAATTCAGGTAGACAGCAACACCATTATTGTAAGCATATTATTTCATATCAGGATCATTCACTTCAACCATTGCTGCTGTCAAGAGAGATTTGAATGTGCTTCAAGCCTGAACACTGCTTATTTTGAGTGTGTGAGTGTTATGTTCTAAATACAGATGTTTTGCAGGTTAGATGAGGACGGGCTTTCTGTAATGATTGCCACACATTATTTCATCCGTGTTTGACATGTGTATTGTTGTATGCAAGTCTGACTTAATCAAACCTCATGCTTCCTGTCACAAAACAATACTTAGACATCTTAATTCCTGTCTGCCGCCTGCTTAAATCCATCCTGAGCTGTCCTCCCTTGCCTTCCCTTTTTAGGACACTGTATTTATAGCAGCAATAAAGGCACAAAAGCAGCTCTATTGTAATTGATTGCGTTCAGTTTGATTTGGACTCACAGAGAGGACCATCACCCAGACTGCCGTGGCCCAGCAGTGTATATTTCACACAACTCCTGCTAAATCCTCTAAGAGCAATTGGTTTGGGGAGCCTGGCATCAGTCCTGCCTCGGTGATATGAAATCATATTAGTCGCAGTGGTTGTGAGAATAGCCTCTGACAAAGGCCTGGGCACACCTTCAAGTTTGCCTGTTTAATTATTCACACTATTTATTTGTTGTTTAAACCCTTACACCTGATAACAGCATGAGTTATTGTTTCACAGAAGGGTGTTTGCAACCTCAGTAAATTGCTTTGTTTTGTGCATGCAACAGTTCAAATTGGTAGCTGGCTATAGACAAAAGCATTGTCAGGCAGTATTATGCATTTTCAATTAGAACTTGTTAAGAGATTGTCCTTTATCTCTAAATAGGAAGCTTTTTTTTCCCCTCGAAAGGTCCACAGAGTAATTGATTAACACGTGTGAAATGGCAATAAAGGCCTGTGGTGTGGTTCCTGAAGAGCAAAGTTTATGACTAACTGTCTTGTTTTCTTTTGTGGAGTTCCACTCAAGTAATTAACAGTTGCACATACTAGTATTTTATAACATTTTCTACATTTTCCAAGAACAGGAAAGCTACAAAGGTGCCCTAGTTTACTATTTGTAAGTAAGGAAATTGTTGGCTGGCCATACGCTGTGCTCAGTGGAATCAGTGTTGTGAGTTTGATTTCCTGTTCTGGCATTTTTAATAATATCAATACACACTGTATCTCCATCTAAAAAACATTACAATTTTTATTCATGTATCTATCTACAAGCCAAAGGTAAATCTTCGAACGGTCCACACATCACATCCATACCATCAAACTTATACATTACAGAAATTACAAAACAAAAACAATTCAGAATTGTGCAACTCAAGAACCAAACGAAGAACAATAAACAAAACAAAAAAATTAACAAACAACAACAACATCAACAACATAGGCTCAAACTATCTCAAAAGTCTAAAGAGCAAATATTCCACTTCTTAATGTGCGCAGATAACTTGTTATTCTTTGTATAATGATCGCAAATAGTTTTAGCATTGCTTTAAACCTAAATTTGATACTGTTTTAGCTTTAGAAATAAACACACAGCATTTCTTGGAGTAATGTCAAGATTGTATAAAAAACAAATGCCACAGGTCTTCTTCCTCGTAGAACCTGCAGTAAAGATCATTTTGTTTGTCCCATTTAGATAGAGATTTTTTGTGGCAGTAAGTTTGTAAAAAAAAAAGAAAAAAGAAATGTCTCCATGGAATTGCGACATTAATTTCATTCTCCCAAAACAAGCAGGTTCAATGAGGAAAAAGCGAACATCACACAACACAATTTTATGTGCTGCAATTTTCACATCGTGAAGGCTGCAATAACTTAAATAAGAGAATGTCATCTGCAAACAACAACGTCATATCTCCTTATCTGAAAACATACACTGCAAATCTGAACATGTTTGCAGTTCCTGTCAGATGAATCGCAATTTGATTTTTTTAAATCCAAAACTATGCAGCCCTGCTCCCCACCTTTTACCACCACAATATAGTGTCTTGTTGACAAGTCTATAGGATAAAAACAAGGATGAATAAATAAATATAAATAATTGTACATACACAATCCCCAGTATCTATTACAATTAACCCATATTAGTCTGTTATCCATCCAGTTTGAATGGACAACTTCATTCCCTCTGAGACACGCATATCCTTCAAGCTGTATTAATATCTGTAGTGGGGCATGTCTCACCAAGAACCTGACATCTCGGCTTATTACAGACCGACTGTCCACAAGGAAACAAACTGACTCCTCTTACCTTATTAATATTGTCAACTGTGCTTAATTTGATCAGTGCAATAAATTCATCTCTCCAGCGACAGCTCAGTGACCCACAGTACCACCAGACTCTGTCATATCTGTAATGCATCTGTCTCAGAGCTCTTCAGCCATTTACTCCAGCAGATGAAGACTGATGCTATGTGTAATGTCCTCTCGTTTGGCTGATGGGGTTAAGTGCTCCAAATAGAGCAGACATTGTGCAACGCTTATGTACCAAGAAATTCTCATGTCAAATGGGATACGCTCAATTTTCTTTTGTCTCATCAGCTTGTCTTGTTTTGATTGCACATCCAATAACTGCCAGTGTGCCATTAAGGATTGAAACTGATAATAATATACATAAATTCAAAAGCTGCATGGTGAAAGGGTTGGCAATGGCATCATTTGATACACAGCAAATAAACAGATGTAAAATGTTAAAGGTATGTTCCATCTTCTGCTTTTACTGTTATTTCAAACCTTATTTCGTTGGTCTGAAAAAATAACTGATTGTCAATGCAAGGTCATAAGAGAAAGATAACAAGGATCTTTTACTGATTCAACAAATGATTTCTTCCCCAAAGTTTTGCAAATTCTTACTTGCTCTGTGGGACGGAGTAGAACGCTGCAAAGACGGTATGCGTTGTATTAGGATAAAAGCTAAATGAAGAAGGGAGGAAAAGGGAAAGCGGTTGAAGCAGGTGATTGACAGGTTAAGACACCAGTGTTGTGGGCGCAGACATACTCACTTCATGAGCTGATCCCCGTTATCCACCATCAACATTATTCAGGAGGATTACTACTTTTTACTGAATGCACTTGAAAAAAAAAACTATTTATTATGAAACCATTTGCTTTATGAATCTTCAAAGTTCATAAAGCACTGGAGCAATTGACAGAAATCTACTGAAAGATTTATGATTTAATTGTTTTGTTTGGCCAAAATAGCGTGATTAAAAATGATTGGAATGAGAGGAAAAATAATAACCATAAACGAGCAGTTAAAAGTCATTTTGATTCAAATATTTCTGAGAGACAGTCTGGCGCCTTCCTCTGTCAGCCTTTGCTCTCTGAAAATGGTGGCGGTAAACCGGTGTAAATTTGCATTAATGTTAAATTTAGGAGCCAGCTTAACAATAAATTATGAAATGCTAACAGTAGCTGATTAGCAAAGCTTTAATAGCTTAGAAGTTATTTAATAAGATTGTGAACAGTGACGCCTGACTGCCTAAATGATTTCATATCAGTCGATGTTAAACATTTTCTTGAGCTGTATGTTTGATTCATTTTTTTTTTTTAATTAAATTTCAAACTCCTTATTTGATTTGAATTCCCTGCTTGCTTTGAAATCTTTACACACAAATTGTAATTTACATTTTAAACTTGCCTAAACCACATATTTGAACCAAAGAAGAATATGCGACCTACTGTATATGTTGGTGCTCATTGAGAGTATGCTTTGGACTTCAAAGGTGCAGAATTTGGCTGACCTGCTACTGAGTTTGCACTCGTAACTTTAGACCAAATGCTTTGAGAAACAAGACCAGTTACTACCAAAGACCACAGCAAAGGAAAATGAGAAATACTGTTTTATAATGAGAGCCCAAGGCAAAGACATGCAGAGACATGTCTTTTAAAAAAAATACGTCATTATGTATTCTCCAAGTAAAACTGCAGCAGGAGAAGCATACTAAACAACTGAGCTTTGAAGAGGTCTGGGCAGCCCTTTAATGATTTGTAGAAAAGTCCCACTGCTTTGTGATAAGCCAAGCATACAATTGCTCTAAAATAACTGATTTCTTGTGTTTTTCTCAAGACTAAGACATGATGCCGCTGAATAATACTTTGTAGATTATTTGGTGCACCTACAAAATAAAAGTTAAAAAGCATTATAAAACCAGTCGTGCTGAATGTGTTTCTGGCTGAGTAGTAATGCCTTGGTCATATTTTTATGGGTAATTTCTTATCCCACTTCACACTGCAATGATGCAACATTGAAGTTTCAGTTAGCACTATTTGTCTTTGCACTTAAAAGTTTCAAAGCACACTTTTAAAAAAACAAAACATTACAACCAAATATTTCCTGTTTTGTCTAGTGCATATATTCATTCATTCATTTTCTACCGCTTATTCCTGTTTCCGGGGTCGCGGGTGACTGGAGCCTATCCCAGTGACTTTGGGCCTTAGGCGGGGTGACTTAAATTCTTAAAAACTGAAAAATATCCTTTAGGATGGAATGGTTACTTCATTATTAAACTAACACTGTAGACATATTAGGTAATATTTGATATATTCTTTAACATGTTTTTTTTTATTTTTATTTTTTTATGTCACACATGTTTTAAAAGGTTTTTAAAGAATTTTTAAGATAACATTTAAACTAAACAAAGGCCTGTATAGTTATTTTGTGTACAATGTTCCTTCTACTTTTAATTATTACAAAAAAAAAAAAAACCTGCATAGAGGAAGTCACTAGAGCAGGCCTGACTCTTGGGGCTCACACAGCACACAGTCCAGCTGCAGTTGCTGTGTCGGAGTGCTCTGGTTGCAGTGTGTCACTCACACGGAGAGAGCTGTGGTGCTGTTGCTGTAACCGCCTACAACGCGAGTCCACGGGTTCACGTTCAGTTTGTGCTCTGTTCACGTGATAACTAAGTTATTAGTTAAGATTATAAGTACACAAACTTACCATCCACTCCAAGAACTTCTCCCATTTCGTGCCAGGGCTTTTTCTTCTAACAGATCTGATGAGAAGCATCAGCCCAACACACGTGACCCCCGTATCACCGGTGTGTCGCTACGTCACATGTGACCCCGCATCACCGGTTATAGCGTAATATTTAAAGCGTGGAGGTCGTACATTTTTGTAGAGTGAAATCACTGGTTTCATTTTGAAAAAACACCAGAAGATTTCACTTGTGCTTGTAGGATTTCCTGTTTGTCTCATCTCATTTTGACAACTTCACTGAAAAGGCATGCAGTGGGCTGTGGCAGTCTGGCAAAAATTAATGCGGTGAGAGCCCTTGTGTTTTTTTATGTGCGTGTTCGCTTTGGTGGAGTTCAATACGGTATTTTCTTCAAGCACATGTGCGTGAGATGAAAATACCGCAAGGTTTGACCATAGGAGTCAATTTCTGTCATTATCATGTTGGTGTACAGCATTTACAATAAATCTGGCTGAGCAGAGGTCTGTGCGTGTGCGTGTGTGAGAGCAAGGGATGGGGCGATGTTCATGTGAGCCCTTATGTATGATGTGGCTCTTTGCGGTAACAAAGTAAAAAATGTGGCTCTTAGTCTCTGACTGGTTGGCCACATGTGCATTAGAGGCCTAATTAGAACTATACTGGAGTCTGCCACTAGGGGAAAAAGCCTTGTAACTACTTCGCAGCAAGAAATACAACTGTAAGGAATCTGTATCAGGAGTTGAAACAAAGATCCATGCTTCTGGAGATTTTTTTTTTCGTGCAAGAATCTCTGTGGGTTTGGAGCCATCATTTGGGACATACATTTTACCAGGGGTAAATTTTTTTTTTGGACAGTAAAGACTCTTGCATTTATTTCCTTGAGTTCATCTGCTTCACTGTGTCGAAAATGCAAGCGTTATTGAGAATAAATACATTTTTAAACCTTTTTTTTTTTTTTTGTATCTCGCTTCAAAGACAAAAAAAAAGCTTTACAAACTCAAAGTCAAGTACCCACATATAAAATATATAAATAAAGCATTGCTGAAAAACCCACTAAACAGATGAATCAAGTTTAAGCTTTCTTGGCAGAACAATTGCATGCAGTTTGCCCTAAACGGCACCTTAATAGCACTTTGTCCTTGTCGCTCCACTTCTGGGTCTTTTAGTTGGCATTATCAACAGGACAGATACTCTCTTTGCTACTGATAGCTGTCACTAGTAATTCTGTCCTACACATTCTCAGCATCTCACTGGCAGCTCATGTTTTAAAGCCAATTAAGACCTTAGACAACACAGCGTAGTAAACTGATTACTATGATCAGGCTCTGCCTGTATTTGCAAAGGTGATGAAAAATGGAGCTGCCCTATCCAAAAAAGGAGAAGAAAAATCAATAGTACACTCTGCCTCTCACATCTTAATGTCATTGAGCTTGAGTGAGACGTATAGAAGTGATGGAATCTCTGTTAGCAGACATCAGAGGAGTTTTTAATTGAGGCCCAGTAACCCTGAGAGGCCCATCTCAGCTACTCTGAGTAAGTGTGATGAAGGGGGCTGAACAATCAAGAGGCAGTTGTTACCCACCTCCTGTATGTTCTTAATAAAATGGCCATGCCTTGCATCTTGAAATATTGCACCTGTGCTCTCCACTTGATTGAACCTTGACTAGATTGAACTTTTTTTTTAGAAACATATATCTGCTGAGGGGACTATGTAGTATAGGTCCCTAGTTTGGGCACACATCTCTGTCTGCTCTGACCTGGTCATCAGCATCTGGAGGCTCCACTCCTGTGGTGTGATGCCTTAACAGGCTGCTATGTTCAGAGCTACTAAAAGGTTGATTACAAGTTTTGACTTCAAAGCATTCCAGTTGAATTCACTCTCCAAATGCTGCGACCGTAAGTTAAGGAGATGGGTACCAATAATAACTGGCCAAATCCTTGATTGGGTGGTTATGTTAAAATATTTTATCTTCCATACACTACCCTATCGGGGCCATTTTTGTTGTTATACGTAACCATTTAACTTGTATGTAAAGTTAGTCCACATTCAACATCCCAGGGTTTGCAAGCAAGAATTATCAGATTGAGTGGTATTATTTTTCTTTGTTGGAAATTGGGTGTTGGAAGTTGCTAGTTGCCTTGAATGCATCACAGGGAAATAAAATTAGTTTAGGCCTGTAACATAAAATACTCATTGTTAGTTCATTTATATTAAACGTGTAATGTTGAATCATACTATTTACCATATATTCCTCTTGTAAGCCTAATGTCAGTTCATCTTTGTTATGGCGCAATGATACCTGTGTCTGTCTGACAAAAACATGCACTGTTGTGTGACATAAAAGTCTCTTAAAAGTGAGTCCATAGGATCAGCTAAATGGGCCGATCTTCTACTGGAGAGAGGTCGGCAACAGTCTGGCCGTGATTGAGATACATAGGTTGTGTGTATTTACTGAGACTTAATTTTTCCTTTGTATCATTCACATTTAACCTTGCATGAGTAAAGGTCATTTCGTCGCTTTGCTCATCCTTGCTGCCTTCAGTGCCAGATGGCTTTTTATAGTTCTCTTGTTTGGAAAAAAAAAACAGGGTTGTTACAAACTTTATTTCTGTAAATGTGATGCTATTACTCTGTTTTAATGTGTTCGTCTGCTCATCTTGCTCTCATGAGCCAATCTCATCAAGGGAAGGCCAATAATGTTGAACAAACTGCCTAAGTAAATGGGTACAGGTTGTAGCACCTTGGTGGAAAAAAGTTTGCTGAATGCAAACAGAGGTATGAAGGCTCAGAGCAAAATGCTGACAGGACAAAAACCTGTCACCATCCATCTCCATACCAAGATCTTCCTACAGAGCTTTTTGTCACAGAAAGCACTGCAGTGTACGAGCATTTCATGTGTGGGTATTTATCACAGTGCGGGGACACTAAATTCATAGGACCTTTCTCCTTTATTGGAGATTGTTTAAAGTTCAGATAAAGTTTAAATTGGGTTAATGTTTATGTTTGGTTAAGGTTAGGTAAGTATAAACTACTGTTAAGGTTAGGATCTGTCTCTATGAAATGAATGTAAGCTAATGTAATATCCCAAATGTAATGTGAACTCTGCCCACTATGGCTCAAGAGGGAACTGTGGAGTGTTTGATTGACATATTTAGTTTGATAATAAAAGCTGGTAATTGAAAAGTGAAACTGAAACAAATTCAAAGTCATTGGTTCAATGCAGTTCTAATATTCATGCCCATGTTTTCATTCTGGCTAATCCGTGTCCTCTGACACGGAGACCATCTCCTTTCCATTAGCTCTGTTGTTATTGTTTCTGCCAGTCCTCTCCTCAGTAATAAGCTGCGCTGCATGGAAACCTAAAGAAGTTTAAATTGCCGGTGTGCCTGTGTTGGAGCTGCAGAGGCAGTATGCATCAATCATCTAAGCCCTGTTGGCTGAATGTGATTTAAGTGTGCACTCTTGTTGTCTCGCTGACTTTTATTCTTGATTTTACTGTGTTAGGCCTGTCTACAGTATTGTCTGACTGTATGCTTTTATATCTGCCATGTGTGCAGGTTAGAGAGCTGTCGGTCTGTGACTGTTCACAGGTAGCTTGACTTTCTCTGTAAAGCCCTCTAGCAAGGCTTGGCCTGGCAGCTGGTCAACCCCTGCGCTAGCTCCTTGTCCAGCTCATTCTTTTGTGATCAACTTACAGCTACACATGACTCCATTCTTTGATTGAACAGAGAAGATAAGGCCATGTTACTCATCCCGACAATGAAAGGAAAACCCTATTGACTCTTCCTCTTCACTTCCTCATCTCTGCTGCTTGTTGGAATGAGCCTTGAGGCTCTCCTTAGCCTAAAGTTATCCTACTGTCAGGGGACATTATGCTCCTTTGGTCACAGCTTAAGAGGCTGGGCTTCTTCCAGGCAGGTAAAACTCTCTGACAGGTAGAAGGAAAGCAGCTTTGATCTTCTCTGTCTTCACATTGCACAACCAAGATGACAGGCAAGTCTTCAGAGCACTTTATTCCTCAAAGGTGCAAGAGAGAAAACATTTGGGCCTGAAAGAAATGCCTCTGATTCTTGGCAGTCACAGTTGCAAAAGCCAAACAGTAGCTAAGCTAGCCCTGAGTGAGTCTGTTATAGTGTTTTCCAGAGGCTTGAGGGCGCCTCGTTTCTCACTGGTGATGTGCGTTACAGGCACCACATGGACCCAGTATTTTATCATACTCTCTCCTGCCCTCATTTAATTTCTATTTTTGACTCTGCACTGTCCTATACAAAACACATATTTGTGTGTGCGTGCGTGTACGTGCGTATGTTATTATTTATATCAGACGTAAATTAGAAAGATTTGTGACTGTGAATTGTGCATCTAACTCTGAACATTGCTGGTTCAGAGTTGAGGCCAATATATTGTTACATCAGGCCTTGGTGACGGTCTTGTTGACAACTTTATCGGATTATACAGTATATTAATAAAAACAATGTTACTACTGAACTAAATCCAGGTTTATGTAAAATGTTGTATTTGAAGTCCTGCAGTCTGTTGCTGAGCCACACTGCAACCCACATTATCCATCCTCTATGTGCCCATGAGGGCGGGGGAAGTGGGATAGGTAAACAGAGCCATTAGAGACAAATCTATTTCTGAAGAAAACAAAATCACATCATCAAACAAGAGAAAGAGAAAAATATGATCCTGCAGCCTGTGGGCCTCAGTGCAGCAATGATAGCCAATATGGCATTTGTCTTTATCAGTGTGCCGCGAGGCAGGGGGCACATGGAGGAAAATGTGAGGTTAGTGAGGGGATGAGGAATAAGACAATAAAAGCAGAGTATCACGTCATCTTCAATCAGTCCAAAGAAAGCATGTCTTTTTGGAGGCCTGATATAGTCCTTTTTTAGTGTGCGCACTTTTGTCTTTTACATGGCCATTCTTTAAATATAGCAGAGTAAAGGGCTTAGTGGACTCTGAGCAGCCGAATCATCAGTCATGACTCGCCCAGAGAGACACACATAGCTTCATCAAAATGACAAGATTGACTTTCCAGACTTGATCCTTTCTCTCAGCACTAGCAGGACTTTGGCCCTCTAAAGATAATAATACTCAGAGTGTCTCTATAAATAGATTCTGAGTATTTAGCAGAAACGGGCAGTTCTCCCCTGTCGATTTCTGCTGGCTTCATTACTGTCTTCTTCTGGTCTTTGTCTTTGATCTTTGTTGTTTCTCTCCGGCAGATGGACTTGTGAGCCATGAGAATTAACCATTTTAAAGCAGATGCATAATTCGCTTTACTCTCCATCCTGTCCCAGCCAATATTCTTACTTTGACTGATGCCAAGTCCTTACAAATGCTTCATCATTTCCTTTTTCAAATGCCAGTCATTTTTCAGCCTTTTTCATTATTATGTGCCCAGTGCTGGTGCTCTCACAAGGAGTCCTGTTTGTGTTACAGCCAGGCTCACAGCCTTTTAGTGGCACGGTTGTTTTCTCTTCTCCTCCCTCTGTTCTCTTTGAATACCCCAGGGAAATTTGGCACTGTTTCTGAGATCTTTTGTCCTGCTGAGCAGTTTTTATTTCAACTCATCTGATTGCTACTTGCCAAGATGCTGTCACTTTGCTTAATGTGAGGTTCTGTCTTCAAGATGTAACATTGGAAAGATAGAAATGTGTAAATTAAGGTGTTGGGTTTTAAATCATGTAATTAATAGTATGCCTGAAAATTGTGCAATTCATTTATATTATTCTTGCAGGGATATGTGCATAGCAGAAAGCAAGGAGTGTGTTCTATATAGTGCCAACATCTTCTTTTCTTGCCAGTTCAGTTTGAGTGTAACGGCTGCAGCCTGGTGCAACTGGTTAGCTATCGGCCATCTGGACCCAACTGAAAGATTGGTCACTCGTAGTCACTTGTAGTTTGACACAACTATCAACTCTCTGTGTGAGCTCATGCTCAGTTGTTCTTTGTTTTTTGTTTTGTTTAACACAACAGTATACTTTTTTATGAAGGCTGTAGCAATCTGAGTGAACTATGAACTAAAATGCAAACATGTCTCCACTAAATACACTCAAATTTATATAACAAAAGGTTCTACGTAGGTTCTAAAATTAATGATATCACATTCACTCTGTGGCTTTGTCATAAGTCACAGGTATGAATAATGATGGTGCTCTATGTGTGTGCCCTTTGCTTCAGGCCAGAGCACGGCGTTCCCTCCAGTGGCTCTTTGGGTAACTGTGGGCCTGGCTGTGTGTCTGCTGGTGCTCCTCATCGCCCTGGCTGCTGTTTGTCGCCGTAAGATCAAGGAGAGCTGCGAAGAAGCCAGGAGAGAAGGTCAGCCAAAAGTGACAACACCACTATGTTTTGTATTTTTTAGCAGGCATGTTCAAAGTGCTCCACGGGCTTCTGTCATCATTATTGCAAGAGTGAGATTTCAAACCTTTAGTCAGTGAACCATGTTGCCCGGGCTGTTAAAATAATCATTTTAATTGTCATCATTATTTTGTTTTGCGTTCTAAGCATTCTTGTTAAACATCATTAATAAACTTTGATGAGATTCTTTAAATACCTATTAATATGTACAAAAACAAAAAAATAGCTCTTTAATCATCTGAAACCAGACAAAACCATTTTAGCTTAGTGCAAAAAAAAAAAAAATAGAAGTCTTGTCATCATATTGGTCCCTTTCAACAAAACTGTAATTTCACTACTCCTGCTAAATAGTGTATTTTGTCTCATCCATTAAGGACAAAATCAAGTTGTGAGGCCCTTTCAGGAACATTTCATTAATGTGTAGAAAACCACTTTAAAGTTTTACTGAGAGGCATGAAGACGGTAAGTGTAATTGCCATGTGTTGGCTTAGATCAGGCAAGAGCAGAAATTATTAGATATTCACATACAACAGTGAGCGCATGGAGAATCCAGAGGGAATTCTGCTTAACACGAGATTCCCCAGCTGGATCTTAGATGATGGGACACATATCCTCTGCAGTGGAGGAACATCATTACCCCAGCTTCAGTAATTAGCATGGCAGAATGACCGAGGACCGCCGCAAGTGCAAAAATTGGAGAGAGAGAAAGTTTTGAAGCGAGATAGATAGTGCAAAGCCACCAGTTCTGTTGTAATGAGATCCGCTCAGAGTGGAGAAGACATTTAAAGAAAGGTCATCCAGTGTCTGCACCGGAGCCCAGAGGTTTAAAAATAAATATGGAAGTGACACAGACTCAGTGGATAGAGTAAATAGCTCCATGGAACATATGAAATCAAATGAAATGGAAAGATAGAAATATAATGCCGCTCCTCCCACGGGCAAAGGGCTCTTAGGGACCTTTTCTTTTAGTAGACCGAACAAGGCGCTGCATTGCAATTCCTTGCTCTCAGCGTAGATTGATTATATGGTCAACCACCGTTCCATGCACTGAAATGTTAACTGGTATTCTACTCCCCCTGCACATAATCTTTCCTCTACTGTTTTTCAAGCATGAATACAAGAAGTAGGAGCTCAGGCCTATTCATCGAGCATCTCAAAGATACAGGATGATAAGAAATGAATACAGATGTGAATGGCTTAAAATAGGGCTCCTTATGCGCATCCTCAAAGCTGGGATGACGGAACAAATAGCAATGAAGTGCAACTTAATTGTGCTCATCTTATCTTTTAATAGTGTTTCTGGGTATGGCCAAACTGAAGTTGACTCTCCCCCTCACTGCTTGTGGGTGATAGGGGTGAAAGGGTCAAGAAAAGTGGGGAAGTGAGTCATTTTTTCTGTCATCATTTATGTGGAGCAGCCCGCTGTGCATTGTGACAGGGTATAGTGGAGCGGAATGATACAGCTGGAATGCAAAGCTTAATTCAAAATGGGGTAGTGCATATTAAAACCAGGAAGGTCTTCTCCCTTTGGAACCACCTTGCATAATAATAGTGATTGTGCATTTAATATATCCTAACCTATCTAGGGCTCGTTTTACCTTCCCACAATCTGTTTTAATCAGACCAGCTTCTGAAGATCTAACAGCGAACCATGGGACAGCACTCCCTTGGGTGAGAGAAAAAGCCATGAGCGAAGCAGTATCTGTGGCAGAAATCCCCCAAAGGAGATCCATTACTTTGCAGCAAGTATTTAACCTACATGTCTTCCCCTTATTAAATACTACCATGTCTAGCTGAGTCGATGGGATTTATAGTAAAAGCCCAACAAGCCTTAAATTAAAGTTTATGATGACAAAATGTCTTGTCACTACTAGATTAATATATATGGGTCTCTGCATTTTTACTCCCAGGTATTATACATCTTCCCTGCACCAATATTTTAAAATAGTCTGGTTTAACAATATTCTCCATCTTTGGCAAAATATTGGTACTGGTTTACTGTTTTTTTCTTTTTTTACTCACCCACCTAAAGTATTTATAATATCATTGGTGCAAGTGTATAATTTATGTCTAAAAATAATCTCTAGAGGATACAAGACTGCACATATTATTTTTTGCCATTTGGAATTTTAAAACGCTTCATTCAAAACCCTGGAGCAGGGTAAAATCACCAAAATGCCATTACAATTAATAGAGCTGGACTGGGAAGTAAGAGTGATGACATTGTCACTTAATGACACCATTGAGTCTGTCACTTTGCCCCAGGGCAGCTGTGGCAGGTAGTTTACACCATAACCTTTTCATTGCAATGTATGTTAATTTGAGTGATTAGAAAATAATTTCTAATGAATTATTACTGTTGTCATGCATAATTTATACAAACAAAAACTCAAAGGGTTATAAAAGCCATTGTCAGTTTTTGTCTTAAAGGTGCTGTACCTAATTTTACTGTCTTAAAACAGATCTAGCTCATTTGAAACTATTTGCAGCGGTCCACATGTATCGCTTTTTTACCGAATAGCTTTTGAGCATCTTAAGTATTCACCATGATGAGTTTTTAAGCGGTTTTCACAGGCCAGAGCGAGTTTTGCTGTCACAATAAACGTATCTACAACTAGTATGCTAACAGCGCACCTCCAGCTTAATGGAGAATAAAACGGTCTTTAATTCGATGCAAAGAGCGCACAATAGACACATTTTCACAGTTTTTACATTTTACAATTTTTACAATACATCTTGCACCTTGGCAAAACATATTTTACTTTATTGTATGAAAAAAAATCTGGCACAGCCCCTTTAAACACACTTATAATATGAAGTGCTTCTCTAGTGTGCCAGTATAGGATGAGATACACTTTAACACTCCCCAGCTGCAGTTAACACATCCCACTGTTCGTGTGCTCCGTGGTCTTTTATGTTCTGCTCACCCTTAACCCGCCTCCACCTCCCGTGCCCTACACTACTGGGAAGCCGCCAGTGGGGATAAAAGAACGGTAACACTCTAATGTACAAGGAAAGCAGTTCTAACTTACTGTACTGTGGATGCCCTTTTTCTCACCCTGACTTAAAGGTGCTTTCAAATGAGCTGCACTTTGCCACCATAGGAATTTAATGCAACCACGTATGGGATTTGGAAGTCTCGAATAGTAAAACAGGAGAAAATTTATAATAATACAAAACATTTGTATGTTATCAGAAGAATATACCATCACTTTCTAATCTTGTGAAGAGATGAAAATACATCTATTCAAAGGATTAGTAATATTAATAATAAATAAAATGATAATACAAGCTTAAACTGTTCTGTCTGCTCTGTTGATTTAACTTCAAAACCCTTTGACAGTATTTCAATATACCAAATTAATCTTTGTTCCTTTCCTGACTCAAAAAAGAAAACAAAAATCTATAATTTTATTCAGCACAAGTCCATATGGTCGAAGAATACTGATGCATTTGTTTACAGCAAAGATATAGTGTCCAGACTTGGACTCAAACTGGGTATCTTTTATTATTTTCATTCCTTTACATGTCCCTTACTTTCACATATTTATTGTAGCTGACAGTAGAATTGAATTTGACACGTTTCTCTGCACATCTAGCCAGCTTGAATCTGGAAAACTTGCACGTACTTCCACTGTAATAATACGGATTTGTGATTTAATTTCCCAAGAGCATCATTTTCTTTCTGTCAATGTCAAGAAAAAAAGATCTTGCAAACACTGGCTTGTACATAAATGAATTGTTTTGAAATAAGATTTTCTGAAGTTATCAGTTCAATATGAGCCTTCTTACTAACTAGATGTCATCAAACTAAGTGAACACAAAAAGGGAAATGAAAATGAAGAATTAATACGGGCTTCTCAGACATTCTCGCCCTGAGCTATTTTTAGCCTCGGTGTGCATGTGTAAGTGTGACAGCCATCAGTGCAGTGCCTCTCGAACTCTGTTGACAGTGGGTTTTCAGAAAGCCACCAGCTAAAGCCTAATGTGATTACTGTCTTTGTGAAAATGGCGGATGTGTGTTGTCTCAGGTTCGTTCGTCATACAGTCTCTCTCATTACAACTTGTCCTCTGAGCTGTGAAGGATCAGCTCTCCACAGGCTGGCGATGAAGTGGCAATAGTGTGTGCTGTCTTTTGTGTGGTGGTCTGGCTGATAATAGTTCTACTGTTTTCTCCGCAGCAGAAGAGGCCAAGGAGCTTGAAGAAGAAGAGTCAAAAACAGGTCAGTCAGTCCAGAAGAAGCATTAGACTGGGATCTGCTGCACAGATGATGGTGTCCTTGAGGTGTTTGACAACCAAGACCGTTGTCTTTTAAATGCATTTTGGATGCCTAATTTGTTTAATGATAAACTAAAAAGAATTATTAAGAGTATAGAGGAGTTATCAGTCTATGTCATTTACTGCCCTACTGCACATGTTGCCTGCAGAAAGAGACGCGTATTATGTCTTCTTGTGCTGTTGGTTGCACAAACTATTTTGATAAAAAGAAAACGCACAAGTTTTACTGAATACCATCAACTCACACCCCTTTCAAGGCAAACAGGAAATGTCTTTGGTATTGGAACAACAGCATAATTAAAACAGCATTATCTGCAGCAATCACTTCATATCAGGTAAGCCTGTTAGCATTAGCTTATCAGTAAGGGAATAGAGGCTACTTGTGTCCATCAGGTATGAATGGATGCGGCTCTTTCTGCACGCAGCTTAAATGCGTATTCACTGTGTTGATAAACAAATTATTCCAATGTACAGCGCCTGACAAGTTTTCCCCTGAAGAACATAAGATTATTACTTTACTTACATGAAATACTATGATCGATGTTACATCTAATCTCTTAGATACTGTCTATGCACAGGAGTTTTCTGTAGTTTGTGTATATACACAGCACCGTATATTCGTTCCAAGACATGCAAATTAAAATAACGCCTGCGAGTTTGTTTCAAAGGATTCCAGGTGGCACTATGGGAATGTGTGTGACTGAGCTCTGATAGAGCATATGCGCACACCAGAAATTAGACCACCTTCAGGCTCCAAGCCATTCAACACAGCAAAACGATGGTATAACTCTTCTCTGTGCGAGCAATCGTTTGAGGCAAAGCAAAAGAAGCAGGCACACACTCATTTAGTGATGCCAACAAGCTGTTTTACATTATGCACTGCCCCCAAAGCTACAGCCATAACAGTGAAATCTATCTTGTCTATAAATTTAACTGGAACAAGTGTTACAAGTTTTACAAAATCTGAACAATTGTCCTACTGTGTCCTGCACTCATCGAGCTGTAACAATTTTGCATTCCTTTCTTCAGTAAAGTATCTTCCCTTCTGCCATTTTGTCAGAAGGCTCAAAGATCATTTTCATGTCTATAATTTTTCCAAACAATGTATGATTTTCATATTACTATACAGTCAGTTATAACCACCAAGTGTGGCCCTCAGACCAATTTTACTGGCCCTCGGGCCTTCCGGTAAATATGTCCAAATTCTCACACAAAGCACTTTTTAGTTTTAAAATACAATAAACCATCAATATCTGGATAACAAATATTTTCATCATGGACAGACCTAAAGAAAATGTTCTTCCCTGAAATGATATGGTGGATGCACATCTGAATTATACTCCATATCAACTGCCAGTCTGTGGCGCTGCTGGCCTGTATAGTGTACTGCTCTACATTCGAAAGGTAGAACAACAAAATGGAATTTTGAAGTAATGAAGTTTACACATACAGCTTTATGCATTTGATTGTATCAGGTTGTCAATCCAAACTGAATATCTGCCTGTGCTGAAGCTTTAAGAGCAATAACTGATATGCTAAGAAGTGCAAATATTGGCCCAATATATTTCTCTATATTAGATAGAAGCCAGGACCAGGTCCCCATTGGTCCAGTTTTATTAGCAGAATAGCGCTACCCAGTCTAGCCAGGTCACTCAAGACTGTTTTCTTGCGTTTTCATTCAGCTGTTTTAATATTCAATCTGTGAACGCCAATGTTTACAACATCAGAATCAGAATCAGAAGCGGTTTATTGCCATTGTCAGTGAAATTCACAAACATAGGAATTTGCTTCGGCGAAGGTGCAAACATAAAGCAATGAGTAAAATATAAAAAATATATAAAAAGGCATGCATAAAAATTAAGAATAAAATAGACTAAGATAGACTATATACAGAATGTACAGTTGGCAGACAGTGCCATGTGCAAATGTGGTAGTGCAAATAGATTGTCCTTATATAATATATAGTTAAAGTGACGGGTGTTACAAAGTGTTCATGAGTCCAACGGCAGAGGGAAAGAAACTGTTCTTGTGACGGGAGGTTCTGGTCCGGATGGACCGTAGCCTCCTGCCCGAGGGGAGTGGCTCAAATAGTCCGTGTCCAGGGTGAGAAGGGTCAGCTGTGATCCGACCTGCTCGTCCCCGAGTCCTGGAGACATACAGGTCCTGCACAGATGGAAGGCTGCAGCCGATCACCTTCTCAGCAGAGCGCACAATGCGCTGTAGTCTCTGTTTGTCCCTGGCTGTGGCTCCAGCGTACCACACGGTGATGGAGGAGGTGAGGATGGACTCGATGATGGCCGTGTAGAACTGCACCATCATCTGCGCCGGCAGCTTGGCTTTTCTCAGCTGCCGCAGGAAGTACATCCTCTGCTGGGCCTTCTTGATGATGGAGCTGATGGTCGGCTCCCACTTGAGGTCCTGAGTGATGGTGGTGCCGAGGAAGCGGAAAGAGTCCACGGTGGTGATGGGAGAGTCTGTCAGGGCGAGGGGGGGCAGGGGGGCTGAGACTTTCCTGAAGTCCACGATCATCTCCACTGTCTTCTGGGTGTTGAGCTCCAGGTTGTTGGTGCTGCACCAGGACACCAGCCGGTCCACCTCCCTCCTGTAGACAGACTCATCGCCGTCCGAGATGAGTCCGATAAGGGTGGTGTCGTCTGGCAGGCGGCTGGAGTTGCAGCAGTTGGTGTACAGGGAGAAGAGCAGAGGAGAAAGTACACAGCCCTGTGGAGTTCCTGTGTTGATAGTCCGAGTCTCTGAGACATTCTTCCCCAGCCGCACGCACTGCCTCCGGTCCGTCAGGAAGTCAGTGATCCACCTGCAGATGGAGTCAGGCACGTGGAGCTGAGAGAGCTTGTCCTGGAGCAGAGCAGGGATGATGGTGTTGAATGCAGAGCTGAAGTCCACAAACAGGACCCTGGCGTAGGTTCCCAGGGAGTCCAGATGCTGCAGGATGAAGTGGAGGGCCAGGTTGATGGCGTCGTCAACAGATCTGTTGGCTCTGTAGGCGAACTGCAGTGGGTCCAGGGCGGAGGAGGTGAAGGACTTGAGATGGGGCAGGACCAGGCGCTCAAAGGACTTCATGACGACAGGCGTCAGCGCCACAGGCCTGAAGTCATTAAGTCCAGTGATCCGGGGCTTCTTGGGGACAGGGACGATGATGGACGACTTGAAGCAGGCTGGGACATGGCATGACTCCAGGGAGGTGTTGAAAATGTCTGTGAAGACAGGAGTCAGCTCGTCCGCACAGTGTCTCAGGGTGGCGGGGGAGACACCGTCTGGTCCAGCAGCTTTCCGGGGGTTGGACTTCCGAAACTGTTTCCTTACATTGTCCCTGTGTAGTGAAAGGCCAGTGGGGGGGGTGGGGGGCCCCGGGGTGCGAGAGATGTCCTCTGTCGTGAGCTGGGTGGGGGAGGGGGTTGAGGTTTCGAACCGAGAATAGAAGGAGGCGAGCCGTTTAGCCAGTTTCTGGTCGTCAGCAGCATGGGGGGCTTTGGGCTTGTAGTTGGTGATCTGCCTAAGTCCCCTCCAAACCGCCGAGGCGTTGTTTGCAGAGAAAGACTGCTTTAGGCGCGTGTTGTACAGAGATCTAGCTCTAGACACCTCCTTGCTAAATCTGTACTTAGCGCCTTTGTAGCTCTCTCTGTCCCGGCTCTGAAAGCTGCCTCCTTCTGCTCCTGAGCCTCAGTTTGGGTGTGAACCAGGGCTTGTCGTTGTTATAAATCACCCTGGTGCGTGTGGGGATGATACTGTCCTCACAGAATTGGATGTATGACGTCACAGTGTCCGTGTACTCATCCAAACCATCCGTGGCAGTTTTGAACACATCCCAGTCTGTAATGTCCAAACACGCGCGTAGCTCCTCCACTGCCTCGCTGGTCCACTTCTTAGAAGTCCTCACTACAGGTTTGGAGAGCTTCAGCCTCTGTCTGTACGTGGGGATCAGGTGGATCATGGCGTGATCTGAGAGCCCTAGGGCAGCACGAGGAACCGCACGGAAGGACCCACTCACTGTAGTGTAACAGTGATCAAGCGTGTTCTGCTCTCTGGTCGGGCATTTAATAAACTGTCTGTATTTTGGTAGTTCCTGGCTGAGATTCCCCTTGTTAAAATCCCCGAGGATGATCAACAAGGAGTCCGGAAAGTCCTGCTCCGTATTCAAAACCCGCTCCGCTAACACGCGCTGTGCCTCGTGTACGTTCGCGCATGGCGGGATGTAAACAGCGGCGAGAATGAATGAAGCAAACTCACGTGGAGAGTAGAAAGGTTTACAGTTAATGAAGAGATATTCCAGATCCGGAGAGCAGAGTTTGGAGATCACAGTCACATCGGAGCACCAAGCGTTGTTGATGAAGAAACAGACTCCACCGCCTTTTGTTTTTCCCCCGGAGAGATCCCTTTGTCTGTCGGCGCGGAGGAGCTGGAATCCCTCCAAATGGAGCGCGCAGTCCGGGATCGACTCGCTGAGCCACGTCTCCGTGAAACACAAAGCAGAGACAATCATATACATGTTATTAATACACAATTTAAGTTGCTGAGCGAAGGGAGACCATGGCTTTCTCACAATGTATTTATTTATTTATTTTTTGTACCATAGATGATTCTCAAAAAGCTGTCGAGAGCCAAGCCAGTATAAAAGCGTTCCTAGTTTATTTACCATGTGAAGACTCGCAAATGGGACAACCATTCAAATATTATCCCAACATTCCTGCATTTCCCTGACAAGACTACAACACCTCTATGCCTCTCTCGCCCTGCCTCTCGTCATTGTCCATGCACCTGCGTGATCCAGGTGGACATAGTGGGCGGCGGACTGTTGAAGTCAAGCTAATGGTTCTGCCTTCTGAGATCACTCTGTAAGCACTTGAGACAGCGCAGCTTTGTTTTGCCATCTGGCTCCAATTGCGCTGACAAAGGCAGAGGTTCCTGCGTGAGACAATAGAGTTGAAATGAGCCCCAGTTTAATAAACTCAGGATGATGGCAAGGCAAGCCACGTTTGTGTGTTATCTTAATGAGCTGTCCAAAGGAGAGCGCGCCTCCCCTTTCAAAGCGCGGCCTGATTGGAACAATAACCAGTGATAACTAGGAACCTGGGCTCATTCATTTCCACAGGGGTAGGAGCCCTTTGTTGCCTTTACAGCAGCAGCAAATAATGTTTACCAAACAGTTAAGCTCCAATTCCGGGAGTGTTTGGAGGTGGATAGGCTCTTCACATGCACTCAAAGTCAGTACACACAGGTCTGAAAAGGAACATCCATGTGCACATTCTTTGACATAGTTGAACAACATATTCATAATTCATGTTATTAACATATTATTTTACAGTATGTGAGTCATCTCAGTATGTTTCTAAACATATCAATTGGTCAATTAGTCTGGATGAGTTTTCATAAGACCATTTAAAAAGTCAAAGTTGTGATTACTGCATGTGTTTAGACATATAGCATCTTGATCTCTGAAGCACTCAATCTCTATCAGCCTTCATGATTGAAATGATCTATGTATATTTTTCTATATACAATACAATCATATACAAATTGTATTTTATTTTTATTTATTTACAGTTGTATTCATTTAATCCATAGCATGCAACTATTGCATTGTATTCCATACCTGTAATGCCATTAATGTGTCAGTATTGTAGTCAATATGGAAAACTGATCCTAACGGTTTTGACTGTCGTACAGCTTGAGTGAAGTCTTTCTGTTTATTTGCTTGTCGCTAATGAACACATGTTAGGTGTGTTAAGATGCAGGTTATTAACTGTGGCAAAGCCAAAATTGAAAAGTGCAAAACTGAAGTTGGCTTAACACCACATGCGGAGATAAACAGAAAATATTCATAAAAATCCACAGCTTTCAATGTTTCTGTGACTACTTGCTGGTCACTATAAGCCATTTAGCACAGCTACAGTTTGATTTGAGAGGCTTTCGAAAAACAGCCCCAGGCGCCTTCCTCTCGCACTGGCACTTCCTCAGCCACTGGGCCCTCCCAACGGTCACACATTACTGACTCAAGATATGTAAATAGAACATTCATGTTGCCTTCGTTATTCGATGTGGGTCACTGGATAACTTCAAGATTGCTAATTAAGAATGCTCCCTACACACCATTGCTCTGTAGTAATGCACATATTATTCAAGTGTTGCACTCTTGGACTGTATTGCCTCAGTACCATTCTGCAAGTTGATGCTAAATTAATTTGTAATTATTGATGTCTGCCCCTTACTTCATTCATTATACACCAATAAAGCAGTTTGACCACAGTGAACAGCACTGATCATCTTAAGGTGGCCTATTAGTGAACAAATGATGTGTTGGAGGCATAGAAAATGAGAGCAGATTGTGTGAGTTTGATACAAGCTAAATTTTGATTATTACTTAGATCAGGGTATCACCAAATCTGTAGCTATTGTAGGGCATCTTGTGTTGTGGTTCCGGTCTGTAGTGGTCAATATCTATCAAATTGTTTAAAGAAGGTAACAGTAGAGAAAAGGGGAGTTTGGACTGGTTTTGCTCTGTTTGAAAGATTCCAAAATACACAATAAATTTCAGTTTAAAAGTCAAGGGTCATGAATAGTCCACGGGAAATTGTTGACCTCAGCATTTCAGTCTGCCCAACAATAGCTCTCTTTAGGGATACTGTACTAAAGACATCTTCATTCATTCATTTTCTACCGCTTGTTTCCGTTAGGGGTCGCAGGTGACTGGAGCCTATCCCAGTGACTTTGGGCCTTAGGCGGGGTACACCCTGGACAGTGGCCAACTCATCGCAGCTAAAGACATCTTGTAAACACAACACCTTTTAAAGAACAGAACCTAGTTATTCAACAATATCTGGTCTTATTCAACAATATTTGGTCCTCCCTATTAAAAAAAATAGATTTTATAAAAATAACCAAATAAGACAATAATACTACAAATATGAATTGTGTAGTTTTTTGTTAGGTGTTTTTTAGCTACCTGATGTTTTTGTGTATTTATTGCAATTTGTGAGTGGTTTGTTTGTTTTTTATGCTGTTCTATATGTTTTGTCTTTATTGGTAAAAAAAAAAAAAAAAAAAAAAAGATTTTGAATTTAGCCATCTGGACAGTGTTTTTGAAATGTCCATCTTTTCAAACCATGGCAGAGATCAAACCAGTCGACTGCCAATCAGGTACTTGACAGCTGTGAGGAAGAAGCTAGCAGAGAACAATAGGATGGAACGATCCGATACTTAGAAGCTGTGAGAAGCTGTGAGAAAGAGGCTACCAGAACAATAGGGTTGAACAACTTGAAACTGGGGCATTAAGTAAACTAAGTCAGAGCAACTTCAGGTCAAGCTCAGCTGAGTTTAAACACTAGGTTCTCAGACCAATAACTTCAGATTGAAAATGACCTCCAGATCATATTCGAACGATATCAGAATTGTCCTCATTGTCCAGACTAGTCCAATGAGGTTAATTTGGTCTGTTTGGTGATAAACATTTAAATTAAATATATAAATTAAATACTTTTTCCAGACTACCTTTCAATCCTTTTCATTGACCACTCCTTTTGTCGTTTTTGTGTATTATGTCAGGGTGATGATAGTAAAGAAAGAAAACAAAAAGAAATGAAAGATCTGTAATTTTATCTACTCGTGGCAATAGATAAAAAGTTCAAAACATTGACAGCTGCAGCCTCATTTCTCCCTTTTATCACTCATCAAGGATGTGCAGCACACGGAGTACTTCGAGGTTATCTGCTAGCCAGTGAGGGAATTGCCACCTGATCATTGTCAGTAACCACAGAAATAAATAGCACTCCCCTAAATCATTTGGAATAATGAGTGTTGTCAGGGCTAATAATAGCAGTCAAGTCACGGAGTATACTGTGCATCATAACAGCAGAGTGGCACACTGGCTGGCAGTTTAGACACAAGTTAGCGAGGGCTTTTGTGGAGAGACAGGGCTATTTGGGCTGAGTCCTCCTGTACAGATGCCATTTACATCCTCTACAGTCCGCCCCCTGTGCCCCCTCCCTGTCATGTAATCTGGGCTCCTCTGACAGCGTAGCCAAGACCCGGTGGGAGAGTGTCTATCCATCTCGCTAGCCCAATCTGCCTCAACAGTTTGGTTCCACATGAGCACTCAGCTGCTGTGACTAATTAAATAAAGCACTGTGCCCTCTGCTTCCTGTTAGCCATGGCAAGGTTCTGGCACGGAGACGAAGGGGAGGGGTGAGGAAGGAGGGGAGAGCTGATAGCAACTGCAAAGACTCTGTTAATGCTTCACTTTGAGACAATAGACTTGAAAGACTTGAAAGTCGATGGAGACGTGACTTGAACTCACAACGCTTTTCACTTGAAAGGATTAGAGACAAAATAAAACATAAAAACATTATTGTTCTACAAAACTTGTATGTTTGCCGAGTATAATTTGTTTCTTCTTTTTCTCCAGCTATGACCCCACTGAAAAGCTAAACCCAACTTGGAGAAAGGTGAGTACAATTTAAACAATTCGGCTGTCAAAAACTGTGTATACACGCAGGGCAGATGTCAGACTTTTTAACCTGTTATTTCAATTGCGTGCTGCTATGCTCTGGCAAAGTTGCTCTCTCTGGAGGCTGTGGGTAAGCGCGGCTGTAATGAGGCCCGGCCGCATTAATTCTGTAGACAGTCAGGAAAATGAGAAGTCTTGACATTTTGATTTCAGGAATCACACGGTCACTGGCTGATGTGACAAATCTATTACTGCATGTGTGCCATAGTAAGTTTCACCGGCGTACTCAAATCAGTTGTAAAACTATGAAAATTGTCACTTTCATACTGTGCTCTATTTTACACATATAATTTGTACGTTGTAAATATTGTTACAAATATTATTTTTTGTAGTTTTGTCAGATTGGGTGTGAACTTATTTTGTATTTGTACTTTTTATACTGGTCCAAAACCTACAACCTACGTTAAGTCTGGAAGAATAATAAACATTTTTAAAAAAAGAAATAACCTGCTTAAACAATATGTAAATGCAGATGTGATCCTGGAGCTGTACTTTTTATTATATCATCATCATCTTTTTTTTTTTTTTTTTGCTGCTGTATTGATGTAACATCATTTTGGTTATATTTCACAAAAGTAAATTGTCACAGAACTACTATTTTGTTTCTTTTTTTGAGAAAAGAGATATATAATATAATTGACATATCCTACAATTACCAACCTTCCTTAATGTACTATATTGATAATATGACTATATTGCTAATTTAATTTATAACTATAGAATGAGAATAAAACAAAATAAATAATAACCCCATATATTTAGGTTGCAGATTGATTTGCATAATTGTCACACAGGTTCCTTATTGGCTTTGGTTAACTAATATTGACACTTACACTGTAGCGCCTAACTGCTGGTCCCAAAGGTAGTTTTATTTTATGCTGACTCGCAGCTAACATCACAACCCCCTCTCTATAGTCTGGCAGCTCGAGTGGGAAGGAGATAAACTGCTGTAGTCAGTGTGTATGTAACTTTTTCACTATGCAGCAGAAGAAACAATAGTTTAAAAAAAAAACAAAAAAAACTACCTCCTTAAACACTTGAAGTGTTTTAGGAGGAAGGCAGTCTTCAGGACCAAGGACAGTTCCATTTAAAGCCACTGCACTCTGACAGTACTGTAGTGTTGTATAATACCAGATTATCTATACAAGATGACATCATGGTATTTCTTTATACAAATATTTCAAAAATGAGTTTCACAGTTTTGTGTTTAACCCTATGAAGCACTTATGTACATTGTACATTTGTATTCGTTAAAAAGTGCCATGGCTGTAGCTCTGGAGACCATTCATTTATTTAATGTTCTTACCAAACTCTCTTTGGTTACGTTATATTAGCACAGTGTTGTTATTATAATTATACCGCACACAGAATTTTAGAAATGAGAATTTAGCCGAAGCTTATTTTCATTGTATTTGCTTTTCTCACACACAGTCTCTTCCTCTTCAACAAATAATCTAAAAATCTTCCCCAGCAAAGTGGGTGTAACTCTGTCCATCCAGTCCACTCACTGTGTTAACCTGGAGGAACACACTGGGGTATGTTTGTGATGACTTCCTTAGCTCGCTGACCTGGGTCACACTTAGATGCAGTAATAGTTGTTGTATAGGTTTTCAGGCTCTGCTGATGAAACCAGGGCAGTGACACTTTTGAACCCCAGGGAGAGCAATCGCACTCCCATATACCCCAATCATCTCTCAACCATTTCCACACTGTTTTGCTCCTGAGATGCTGCCCATTTTGCAGTATTACCAGACTAGTGCCAGCGCAGTACAAAAGCTTTAGGCTATTTTTAGAAGTTTGAAGTAATATAAGCATCAAAGGAGGCTGTGAGGGCAGAAGGCAGTTGATGTTTTGGGGAATGTTGTATTCGGCATGTCTCTGCCCAAACACAGACATTTTGTATTTGTTTTCATATGCAGCGCTGACATTTAGAGGCACTCCATCAATTTTCATTTGACAGATATTGAAATTCCTTTGTCGCTGCGGTGCTAGAGTGATAACAGCTCAGTGAAGTTGGCATGTCTTTTGTCAGAAAATGAGACACAATTTGATTAATTTATCTGTGGGCTTGTTGATATTTCTGCTCTGTGCAGGACCATCACATTTATTATTACAAGGGAATCCCATCTTTTTAAAAGCTTCACATTGGGAGCCTCAGGCAGAGTAATGCTTTATGTACAGGACTTTTACTCTTGCATTAGCATAAGGTATGTGCCCAGGTGCCCCGAAGTCTGTGAGTGTTTTATTGCTTTCTGATTTGTCGTGGCCATGAAGTTGCATCATTGTGAGAGGGAAAGAGATAATAGAATGAGCTTTAAGTAATTTTCTGCAGCTAGGCGAAATAAAGTCAAAGAAAGGACATTTGTCACTCCTGTAGTACTCACTGACCTTCAGTGGAGCGGTTATTGCTCGGCAATATCCAGTGGGACCTCTCCTCTGCTGAATCACGCCAGATCAATTATTGTTATATTTGTGTGCCTCTTTTGCTATTGATTAATACATTTATGCTCAGTGCTGCATATCTTATTTAATAAAGCCAGGCAGTGCATTCCATTAACTTGCCTTAGAGTCAGGGGGAACTGCTGCTTATAGATACATGTGTTCATTCAAGACTTATGTTTATCCAGTCTGAGCGATATTGTTTCATTATAACATTTTACAACATAAGGGTGGGCGTAAGGGCAGCACACATAATCCCCCTCTCGCTATTGTTGCTTTTCATTTTCAATTAAGTCTATAAACTGGTCAGTTCTGTTTTATACAAAAACTTACAGCAAAACATTATTTTAACTTCTTTTTTTTAAGGGCTCATTTGGTATGCAAGTGTTTCTAATTTGAATTTATATCTTTGAGAGTAGAAGGCTATGGCCGATACTAGTCTGAGCTACTAATGAGAAGAGAATAAATATTCAAAGGGCGGCATGAAGGGAATAAAGAAAACGTAGTGGAATGAAGAATAAAATGGACGAGCGCGGTCATCTAACCCAGGACATTCGATGAATCACAATGAGATAATAGATTACATTTTTAAAGATTGGCCCTATAGGTGCAATTAGTGCGACATAAAAGCCCCTGCCCAAGCTCCTTCAGCTGTGTTGTGAAATATTGATTTAATTCACTCCTATATATTCACTTAAGCTTCACACTGTCATGGTCAGAATATATCTTATCATTATCCATTTAGTAACAGCAAATGAGACCTTCTGCCATTTCTTGTAAGTGCATATGGTCAACGAGTAAAAGCTGTGGGATAAATTGACGGCAGGTTACAATGGGGTAAAAAGGGGACTGAAGTTATTGAAACAGTGTGTGTTTTTTTTTTTTTTTTACCCTCAAGGTGCCTCTTGGTAAGTCTGCATTGTTATAGTGTGAAATGCAGTTCAGGTAAGGCCAATCTCTTAGACACTCCTTAAGAATGTGTGCACGTTCATGTTCGGTCTTGTTTTTTTTTTTTCTGTTGGGGTGTGTGATGTAGTATGTCAAAAGGAAAGAACGAAAAATTACATTGCAGTTTTATTTTGCTGCTGAATTTTAAAGTTCATAAACAATTTCATTATTTTAACTATTAACAAACTTGAGCCATACTTGAAAGAATGTTTATGGTCCCGTACTGAAATGAACTTCCCCTGTCGCAGACTCCACCTCTCCTTACATCTCGGGACAATATTCACCTTAAGTTGTGTAAAACTGAATTTTAATAGATAATTCCTTAGTTTGTTTATATGTAAATAGTCTACTTAAAGGTGCACTATGTAACTTGCTTGCTTGAGATGTTAACGTTGCACCCAAATTACAGGCCATATCTGTGGAGAGCTGACCCCGCTGTAAACAATGTATGTTTTCCAAAGTATTTTGAGCAATAAAACGTAACATAGATAATTCAATGCCATATTGTTGAACATTCCACGATAATCTCTCTGGAGACAAGCAGGTGGCAGATTCTCCATCAGAAAAGTTACAAAGTGCACCTTTTATTAATTTAAAATTGATTTAGGCCTATTTTTCAAAGCCACATTGGTGAAACTATAGCCTTATTTGCAGAGAATACAGCTATAGTCAATATCTCATATTGACTTGGAGCAAAGAGTTCTGCATTGCCAAAACTGTTTGGTTTTTCTTACTCGTCTGAAAACTGCAGTTAAAAGTCTAACGAGGTAAAATGCTGTGCTGGCGTTACTGTTTTACCTGGATATTAATTTCAGGACAATGAGACTGGTAATATAGGGGCTGGTGTGGAAGCAACACCGCATCCGAATCTCTGATCAATGACAGCTAATGAACACTGCTGGAGTTCTGCTCTGTTTGCCTCTCGACGCAGGGCTGCCTTCTCCACAGAGACTTTTTGCCAGAAAATTCAGAAAAGCACAGGAACGTTCAACTGCCTGTGGACTCAATTAACTACAATAGATTACTCATAATATAGATGAAAGATTTTGTACGTGATCCGTGTTGTGAAGATGTTGGAAAAGAGGACTGTAGTGTGTATTAAGTGCAGGCTCAGACTACTGGAGCATGAGAGGCCTACTTTTGGGCTCAATGGACAGCTGATTATAATCTCCCACAGGTGAATTAAAGCTTTTATTGATTCAGTCAAAAATGGGAATATATAGCCTATTACAAGCATCCTTTGTTACACATTATTTTGCTGAAACCAAAATTTTGATTATTTCTATTTTTTAAATCCAGTGTGACTTTAGCTGAAGCAATCATTGTGTTCAGATTAAATGTGAAGTCTACACTCTGGGATGTTTGTTCATTCTGTTGCCACTTTGTCTTCCATTGTTTGTTTTCAGACAGTCAACCTGGACAGTTCTTTTGCAGTAAAATTAAGAGTTTGGTGTGCCTTTGTACTATCCTTTCTTTTAACTCCACTGTGTAAAAGTAATAACTTTATGTTGATGTTTTAGCAGAAAGTACATGTTTTGCCCCTATTAGCAGGGTGTAAACATATGAAAATCAAATGTGTTTTCTATCAATCAACAGCAAAGCAAAGCGAAAGTTTCATTAGCTCAGGATCACATTTTCCTCTCTGAATATGGTGCCCTTAAAATAATCTGATATGATTTTCCATGCATAAACAAACCTTGACAGCTATGACCCCAGTGTGAGGGCAGCAGACATATTTTTTGCATCATTGTTGATGGCAATTGGGAGCTCCATGGTGACAACATGGTTTCCTTTATGTGTGGTCACCAGGCCATAGCCTTTGTCATACCACATTAGCATCACCTAATACCTGCCACTACAAGGAGCAACTGGCTTGGTTATGTGCTTTCTTTTCATTCTGTTCTCTGTGGGGAAAGTGCATAAAAAGGGCAGGTGTGTTTAAAATAAAATGTAACAGTAAGTATGTAGTTAAATATAATTATACATACAGTATGTGCATGTTTTCATACCTTTTTCTTCCACTAACATAATAGGTTGTATTCACTTGCTTCAATTTATCGTTTGACTTAAAGTTTATTTAGGAAGCTGTAGCCAATTTCATCCGTAAATAGACGCAGAATAAGTTGATAAAGTAATCTATTTAAATTCATTAACTGTACAGCCTTTTTTATCAGCAAATCTTTATCTTCCTTTTACTAATATATTTGAACAATTTTACTTTAACAATATTAATTTGAAATAATAGTAATTGGATTTTCTTCTTCTTCTGTTGTTGTTGTTGTTTTTTCTGTGTTAAAATTAAAATCCATTAACGTTCCAATGTCTGGGCACGCTTTATTTTTATTTCTCTAACAACGCCAATTTCAAAAAGCCATTTTAAAGCCTATGTTCACATCAGTCAAATAAACGACTATCATGGGGAGAGAGAGTCATCCATGTCAGTAGTACAGTTTGGTTTTGTCTAACTAAGCATCGGCCCATTGTTTACAAAGAGTGCCTATCAAAGTGAATGTGCTGTGCACCAGAGACATTACAGATGGCACAATCCTGACGCCTGTGCGCAGTGCCCACTGAGATGAGAACAGTCAGAACATGCTGTCTATTGGACGCAGCAGTTGCTTTTGTTTGAGGCTTTGTGAAGTGTGCACAACTATCACAAAATGCATGCACACCAACATGAAGTCGGAATTTGACTTGAGTGTGAGTTTGTGTGGACTAAACAATTCCCTGCATGTATTATTTAGGAAGAATGGGTTTAGCTAATGAGTTTGGTGCAAATATAGCATCAAGAATGAGAATCACGCAAGCATTTGTTTAGATTTAATAATTAAGTACATTATGCAAATGATCACTAAATATACAATCCCATTTCTGAATAAAACAATACATTGTGCAAAAGTGTTGAGATGAGCATAGAGAACATTTTTAAAGAAGGGTTAATAGTGCAATGTGTCTAACAACAACAGTAGATCTTGAGATGAGGGTTAAATATTGCCAACCAAAAACTCAATGGCAAGGCCACGCAAGTTTATTTGTAGAGCACAATTCGTACACAAGGCAATTCAAAGTGCTTTACATAACAGGAAAAATTGCATTAAAATCACAAAACGCATAAAGACATACAGAATCATTCAAAAAACACTTTAAAAGAGAAGAGTGCAGATAAATCTTTCAGTCGTATGCACGTCTAAACAAAACTGTTTTTAGCCTTGATTTGATCATTGTCAGAGTGGAGGCCTGTCTCACATTTTCAGGAAGATTGATTTTAGCTGCATAAAACTGAAACCCTGATTCCGCTGATATTTAGTTCTGACTCTAAGCACCTGCAGGAGGCCGGTCCCTGAGGTCCTCAGAGTGTGAGATGGTTCATATGGCACTAACATGTCAGAGATGTACTTTGGTGCTTGGCCGTGGAGAGACTTGAGCACAGGCAGAGCTGCTTTATAGACTCTTCTCTGAGCCACAGGAAGCCAGTGCAGAGACCTGAGCACAGACTAATGTGCTCGTACTTCCTGGTTCTAGTCAGGACTCGAGCAGCAGCGTTCTGGATGTACTGCAGCTGTTTTACAGCTTGTTTGGAAAGGCCAGTGAGCAGCCGTTACAGTAGTCTAACCTACTGGAGACAAATGCATGGATAAGTCTCTCCAAGTCTGGTTTAGACACTATACCTTTGATTTTGGCAATGTTTTTTAGACAGTAAAAGGTTGTTGATGTTATTGTATTGCTCTGGACCAAGAATCATAGAAAGAACATTTAGAAATATTTGTTTTAGGATATACCAAAGTAGATTTGTATAAACTGCTGTTTCCTAAACTGTCTATAAAAATCTACAGCATGTTTATCCTCTTTGTCTGTTTTATCGCTACCATCTGTTAGCAGTGATGTTTTTTAAGCAATTACTATACCTGATAGTCTGTGTCATTGCCATCCCACCATTTCACAGTCAATGACATTGGCAGCTCCACACAGTAAGGTGTTAGTGATGCATCAAGCAACACTGTCTCACTGCTCTGAAACAGTGAGCGGATTATTTTTACACATCAGCCAATATCATATCTCTACACAATGAATAAAAACAGAGGCATTATGGCCACTGCTGAAATGGCAAATGCGTGTGTGCGTGTGCGTGCGTGTGTGTGTGCGTGTGCGTGTGTGTATGTGTGTTCTTGCCTTGTGCCCTTGCTGCAAAGTGGTGAACTGACCTCAGTCTACATCTATAGGGGGATTATGTGTGCAACGAGAATGCAAACTCGTGTGTGTAAACATGTCAGAGTCCTTCAGCTGTGTAGGTTGGACTTATAAGGTGACAGTCACCTTCATGCTGCGTGTATGGAAACAAATCACACACAGGTGGAAGATAGTCATTGTTGTGTCATCCCGCGTGACACCAAATATTAAATCAGATTACCATTCTGTGAATATATAATGCCATAGGGGGGATTTACTTGTTAGAGAAGGCAGCCAGGCAGGAATCCCACTGCACAACACAGTCCCCATCGCTCTGCCTTCATCCTGAGTCACCTCGCTTCAGGGTTTACCACAGGAAGCTCTTCAAACCATCCCTTTAGACTTAGCTGGGGAATCAAGATTAATGCATTTCCACATCCAGCCCGGGCTCCGGGAGAAGAAAGTCTTATAATTAACACCAGGGGGCTGTTTTTTGGAGGGAGCTGCAGGTTGGGGAGCCTCAGCCTCAGAAAGAGTTGATAAAAGTAAAGGATTTTTTTCCGATGTGATATATGCTGCTGTGAGCAGTAACAGAATGACCTGTCAGACACCTCACTCTGGCTTATTGTTATTGGGACAAAGTGGAGAGGCCTGCAGCAAGAGGTGATGCATTACTGCATCATTTATAGTATTCAGTGTCAGACGCTCCCATCTCCCATCTCAAATATCACTCAGGGAGACATATGAAATAACTATTTTCTCACATTGAAAATTTGTGGATAACAGGGTTTATTCACTTTTCTGTTCAAGTTATCCAGTAATTACCTGTTTACATGTTACATTATGTGGGGCTTATATTGCAGTATACGATTCAGACGATTATAAATTACAATTTTATATTGCCACTATTCAAGAAATAGTATTTGTCAAAGTGGGTGCAAAACTTCTCATCTGTAACAATACACAACATTGATGTATTTTTTGACAAAGTTTACCATTTTTCCAATTTATTTTCAAGTTTTACAGTGCACAAATCTAATTATGAATCAATTATACACAAATGTGCTCTTTATGCTCAGCGAACAAAATTGCATGCTGCTTTGAAACATCTTGGGAAATCACATTTAGCGAAGCAAAAACACATCATTGATATAGTTCTATGGACAATGTAACATCCTGTTTTTACTGCAGCTAATTTAGAACTGAGACCTCTACAAATATATGTGGGAGGGCTATACCTTTTTCTAATCCAACAGATCTCTTCATACACATTACTTTGTCACACATGAAACACGTAAACACTAAAAAGCAGTGCACAAAGTGGAAAATTTCAGCTGAATGACATTCCACCAGTCATGGTCATTGTTATTATTATTATTACTATTATTATTATTAAGTTATAGCTTAATTATTAAAGGAGCTGTACCTGTTTTTACTAAGAATATGAAAAACAGATCTGGTTCATTTTAAACTCTTTGTAGTGGTCCACATGTATTGGTCGCTTACCTAATGCATTCTAAGCATCCTAAATATTTACTGCGATGAGTTTTTAATCGCTTGCCATCACGGTAAAGCTAATAACAACTAGCATGCAACAGCACGCTTCATACTTTGTGGAGAATAAATTGCTCTGTAATTTGATGCAGGTAGTGCACAATGGTCTCATTTACACTCGAATATATGCATTTACAATATATATTGTATACTGGCAAAAAATATTTTACTTTATTACATTACAAAAAAGGTACAGCTCCTTTAATAGTGAACATCTTCTGTCATTTATCATCGTAACTTGTTTATGTGACTGTTCTCTCAAAGGTGCTCTGTAGTGTTATTATAAGAGCAATAACAGGCGCACACCGATCCTCTGCAGGTTTGCACAGTTTCTAATGGTAAAAAAAAGAGCAACACACCCATAAAATACCACAGGCTAACTTAATGTTGTACTTGCAATTTTGCACAAGTAAATCCTGGCGTTAGTATTTTTACTTTTCAGCATCTGTTTTCCTATCCCATTATCTGCCCATTCCTGTGTTTATGCATACTTCATTATCAGGTATTGTCACTTCAGCTGTAATTGGCCAATATTTTCATCTAACACTATTTTATTAAGGCCAATTAAATCATCTTTACATTCATTCAGCCTCTTTCCATTAAGGAGCCACCCCCATTTTTCAAAGGCAATTTATGCATTGTGGGTTGATGCAATTGTGAGCAGTCCTGCACCATCAATCATACTGTTATCACATTAGTGGTGTCATACATTGTAATAATACAAATACAAAATGCTGCAATTTAGATACAAAGTTCAAGCGTAGGCCTGTAACGATAGCTAATTTGAAGGGCGACACATTGTAAGAGAAAATATCACAATAATCGATAATACTAAAATTAATTGATGCCACTAACAGATAATGGCTAATCCCAAACATTCTATAATGGCTAAAATAAATAAATGTACTAACAAAATAAATGGAAACTTGTAATAGATGTTGTGAAATCTAATCTTGCATTTTTCTTTTTAGAATTTTTTTTAGCTCGTAGACTTTTTTAGTCAGGGTATAGCGTGACTTTGGGATGAAAGGGAGGAAAAGACATGCAGCAATTTGTCGGAGCTGGATTCAAACTCACAACACTGTGGCGCGTGCAGTCCACTACACTGTCAAGCTACTTTTTTGCTTAAATAGCTGTTTTTGCAATTTTTACGTCATCCAAAAACTGGGCAAGGCCAACTATTAAACTAACAAAAGCAGACCAATTATCAAGTTCCAGGTGACAAACAAACAATTTTCCAAACGTAGGCAGGCGTTCAGTGACTCCTCCCTGGGGGCAGGACTCTCACTACTTAGAGTAGCATATAAGCCTGAGTTCCCAGACCAGCTCTCTGATTGACAATAACTTTTGGATAAAAGTCGAAACGTCTCGATCTTCAAACAGCGTCCGGATGACAACCCCTGAAACCCTTTCTACGATGAACCACACCTGGACGAATGAGGGATTACATCGACGAATCCAAAAATATGAATACGTTTAACTTGATTGTAATTGCTATATTTTGTTCAGATCAATTTTACGGTTCCTGGATAGCTTGTCTGCTCTAGCACTCTTACCTCACAGCAAGAAGGACCAGTGTTCAACTTGTAAGAAGCATGGGCCTTTCCAGACCAAACCAAAATGGCTAAGAGTTAACCTCCACATGTCCCCTCCCTAACGCCTGATGTACACCGACTCCGGTCCGGCTCCGGTTCGGGACCCGCGCGGGTCCCGCAAGACTTAGAAAGTGCTTAAAATCAATGCGCCCTGTCACACCGACCTGAGCTCTGACGGCGGGTCCGGCAGTCAGCGGTCTCCGGAAAGAATCCGCAAGAAGTCTATTTTTGCCGGACGCCGCAGCGGTCTGGTGCGGCTTTCATGTCATTTGACGAGTGCTCTCGCGCGAAACCACGTGAATCTACGTGGCTTTCATCAAAAACGGACCGCAGTGAACCGGAGCTGGTGTGACAGGCGTCTGCAAGAGACCCGCGCGGGTCCCGGACCGCGACCGGACTGGACTCAGTGTACACTAGGCGTAACTGTTCAATATGTCTCTGTATATTGTGTCACATTGTTTTGGTACATTCACATTAGTTTGTTGCATATCATACTGTCTCTTTTAATAGCGTGAGAGAGATATGCTGCAATTTAAATAATGTCTAAAAGTAGATCCTCCTTGTGTATGTTATACCTCCTAATTAGCCATTCTCTCGCTACACTGTGTTTGATCATTTGATAATAATATTTAGTATCACCAAGGTCTTAGCGGCATGCTCATTATCGTGCAACTTCCAAGGTGATCTCCAAACATTCACCTTTCGGTATACAGCCCAGTTTTACCGTAATTACTCCTATAGCATGCCGGTTGTTTTTTCATGTTTGTATACATTAAATGGCTATGTAACCAATGAGCTGAATTAATTATGCTGCAGCCGCATCTTGTAAGTGGACTGGAATAGGAAGAGGGTGGATTTACAGTTGTTCATTAGGACTCCACTTTGCTGCTGCCTGTGTCTCTCACATGAACTATCTTGTGTAACTGAGAAAATTAGTGTGCAATCTCGTGCACTTGCTGTAAATGAATCTGTCTATTAGGTCTTGTCTCTGCGTGTGGCATGAGTGCGTTAGTCTGCACTTCTGCTTGTTCACAAGACGGAGAAAGTGAATGTACTTGGCTTGGTGGTTACCTGTTAATTTTTAATAATGCAATGGAACAATATTGGAACAGCTCTCTCGTTTGTAAAAATGTGCCCATTTTTCTATTACGGTAAAAATAACAGTTTTTGACAGCAGTGGTATGTGAGGAGAGGGTCACTTGGAAAGACACACGTATGGCAGTGGAGGAGTGTTTGTAGTTCTTGGGAAGTTGCCAAGTTGTTCACAGGGTGCAAATGAAAGCAGGCAGTCTTTTAAAATGCACTAAACTCCTCTAACACAAGTTTGCAGTCGGCAGAGATCACAGAATTGCTAACTTTAAGAAATCGCATCTTAACTTCATAATATGCTAAGATATTCCAAATCTGAAGATGCTGCAGAATTCAGTTTTTTACATCTTACAATGTTTGGGAAAAACTAGCCTTTGCCATTAGGAGTCACATTTGGCTGGAGGTAATAATTGCATCATCATCATTTAGTTTTGGAGAGATTCAAAATACTCACAGTATACAAAGCATAGTATTATAGAGTGGACATGAAGGCTTAATAAGCTGAAATGTAAACCACTCTGCCACTGTGTACCGCACTCACTGTTTTTTTTAATCTGGCATTTGATAACTGTTGGGCAAATTTATCTCTTTTTTTTCCAATTAGGAGTCCACTTCTATCACTACTATACAGATTGCGTTAAGTGGCTTGAATAATGTACTTCGACACAACCTCCATGCATAAAACCAACTATGCCTCTTTTAAAATCTTGCAAGAAGGAGAGCTTCATGTGTGACATATAATTAAATTCCACCCGCTAATTCAAACTGTTTAATGATGCAGGGAGAACAATTTATTTCAGCGTGCTCTGCAGCAGGGTGGTCCATAGGGGCCGGCAGTGAGGAGAAGGATTATTAGAAAGTGCTTCAGAGGGCTAGTGTCACTGAGGGAGACTGGGGAGCAAATGGCTGTACTGTTCTTAGACACAAGCATAACTGTTGATCAGTTAAGTCGTATCACAGTTTCCAAATTGCTTAATGATCACTGCATACAAAACACATTTTTGATACAGGATATGTATGAATGAACAAGTGAAAGGGGAATTTCACCGTAGCAAGCACTGGATTTTTACTTTTTACGTTTTTATTTTTAGAACATGGCCTTTTAGAACCCTATGTGTGCAAATAATCACAATTAAGTGCAGGGATGAACTGAAATTTTCTGAGAATTAAAGTCTCAAATGATGGATAATACAGGGATACTCAAACATACCATTATAACTGGCTAAAAGCTCATGAACGAGCACAATAACATAAAATCCTAAAAACAAGATGTTGTATATTGCCTTATTGCTGGCTCAAATAATCAGCCTATAAATACATTTCGACCAAACGAGAGCTAATGTGTTATGTAAACGTTAAAATCAGTACATTCTGTTACATTTGTGTATTTGTTATACTCGATTTTTTTTTAAACTCCAAATCGCTTTAGTAAGCTGTAGATCATTCGAAACTGTCACCCTGTGGCCTCTACTGTTTTAAAGGTAATGGCTTCTCCCACAGCGCACAACCTGACATTCTGTTTTGTATTTCTGTGTTGTTTTTTCTAGATGCTGGCACCAGGCAGTGGCTGGTAGATGAGTCTGGCGGCTAATCCCAAACCACCTATCTATCAACCTGGAGACTATTTCTAGTCTCCTCTACAGAATGTCAAAGCCTCACTGAGCAGAAGATGAGTCCATCATTTCTCTCAAAGACTTTCCCCTCGAGTTTCCATCAAAACACATAAACTCATCACATGCCATTATTTTTCTATTATCCTCCCCCCTGTCAATGGTGAGCCAGTGGCGAGTGAGCGAGTTCGCCTCTATTGTATGCAGGATGCAAAGGAGATCTACACAATGTGACAGAGTGCTTTGGCTCTGGATGGCCTCTGATGGGGCTGGTGCCAGAGATCTTGGATCTAATGGGAAGCGAGACACTTAAAAAGAGATGACCCTGCCTTTGTTGCCATCACTGTCTCTTTGCCAGAGAGGGAATCCAGCACTTCTATTACTCCTGCACTTGCTAATTAGCGTCTGTCACTAGAGTAACTTGTACCTGTCAGTGCTCGCCGCTCTCCTATATTCACTAACTTGAGGCAATTGAAATTGAATGCCAGTTAAGCTCCAGCAACCTGCAAATAGTGCATGGGATCCACCCTGATTTCCACTCTGACCTGACAACCTTCTGTATGAAATGGTTTTAATGAATGAACAATGTGGACTGCTTTTTGTTGCACAATTTTGTTGTACAAGCCTTCATCACACTTTACTTTACAGTGTGTGTTATTATGTAACAACATGTAATTACATCGTAAGAATTCTGGTGCTGCATATACCACCCAACACAGTTCTGCCAACACTCAGTTCGCAAAGCCTTAGACTAATTACCTGCTCCTAACCCTAACCTGATGACATAAATTATATATTATATTGTCAAAAAAAAGCTAGCATAGCCACCAATGCAAAGTGGTTGCTGTGTGGCAAACTGCAGCTCTTCTAAATGAGTGGTTTATTATCCCCTAGGAAGGTGTTCAAACCCTCTGCCGTGGCCGTTCCCTCTTAAGCCGACTGTATCTATAATTGAGAAGAACCAAAGTTAAAACCACATTTTGTAACATTCTCCATGGAAACAGAAACACTTTATGCCACTCTGTGGAATGTTTCAATCACAGAAAGAACATCTCCATGGAGACAAGCCTTTACCATAAAGTTACAAGTCAGGTGTGTGGAGAGACAAGCCCCCTCACAGCAAAAGGTTTTAGTGCAATAGAAACATCCATGATGAAATACATGCCTTTACTTCTGTTGACTTTTTGGGCTTTGGGGTTTTAAAAGGGTTAGGGTTAGGGGGATCTGGTTACCAGCCCTACATGTTGTTACATGGTATTACATGAGGTAGGTATACTGAATTACTAATAGTGTAAAATAAAGTGTTACCCAATCTTTTATATAGCTCTTTGCTGCTCTGATTGTTATATTGTGTTTTTGGTACTTGAGCTGCCTGTGTCTTCCATCCATTTATGATCACCAAAGCCATTTGTGTCAAATAAAACAGTGCCTATTTACATTAAAGAGACAGAGTGAAAGTGCTTGGCCATTGGTAATTATTGGTCCTATTCCCAGGGCCACTTTGTGCTCACTGAGCTAGAACAAGGTCCAGTTTATTACAGGCATTTCTGCCCCACAGGATTAACCAGGCTGCTCAAATTCATCTCTACAGTTTCCATTAGGAAGAATTTTCCACTGACTAGAGTCAAGACTATTCTACATAATAAGCCAAACATGAATTATAGTCTGGGTAACACAAACATTTCATTTGCATGTAGATCAGCAGTGACATGTTGACACATTCCCAGTTAGACACAGTCCTATTTTGAGGCTAATCCTGCTTTTATTTGCACATGCTCAGTCATCCCAAACATTTGGCTTGTTTTAAATAATGGCTTGTCCTTGTGATTGTTTGTCGCTGTCACAATGGAAATAGATATCTTCCCACAGACTAATGCAGGACTCCTGGTATGTGTGAGTGGAGGGTGCTCATACCGTGTCTTGTGGCTAAGCTGGATGAGCCACTGACAAAATGTGCACATCTCTGTACAGTAGCCCTTGACCTTGCCAAGTGTCCTCATGGCCTAGACACCTGTCTGAAATGAAATTACAGATTAGTGGCCCCAAGCCTGAAGAGAGGCTTATTTGGAGAGGCACTCAATTCCTGCGGAGTAAAGAACATCATGGAATCTAACGTTGGAACGTCACTCTTCCAAATGTACTTTTTCAATGAGATTTTATTAATATGAAGAACATGACATATTTAATAAAAACACACATTTCAGTCTGATAAAGCAGCTGTCTTGACCCAAGTCTCACTGTGCCTCTATTTCTGTTTCCACAGTGAATACACAATTGAAGAATAATTGTGAAACCAAAGGAGTAAATGCCAAACCCTCATTAATTCAGAAGTCTGTCAAGCCTCCCTCAGTAGCCTAATTCCAAATTAAAACTACTGCTGACTAAATTGAAATACAAATGACTCCCAATCTGCATTAAAAAGGAATATATATATATTTTATGCCCTCTAGCTTGACTTGGTTTTAAAAAACACGGAAATAGGTGGTATAGAAATGGTGAAGCAGGTTTCAAAGGGAGTCATCTGGACAATGTTTTAGAAAATGTGATGTTTCGACTGACATCCAGTGGTCATTCAATCTGAAAGAACTGGTCTGGTCTGAGGAGCAAGAAATTCTAGCTTCTCAGACCAGTAAAAACAAACCCATTTCTATCAAGAACTAGGTTCACAAAACCTTAAAATAATATAAAGTAAATGTATAGGCATCATTCTAAATAATGATTAGTACAGGATCAGTATTTGTACTTGTTCAAGTACAGGTATTGGATACTAGGGATTGTTTAAGTCTTGGCACCAGAAGAAAATCAAAGATACCCAGCTCCTTATTTCGGAAACTCAAAGGCCAAGAGTTTGACCAGTGCCATGCATACCCCACTGCAGCTGGCAGACTGCCTAGTTTTGTTTGTTTGAGACTTGTTTCTTAAAATGTTCTTTTCTTTACTCAGCTGATATAAAAATGCCAGTAACTGACAAACGCCAACTGTGAGTTATTCTGGAAACTCAAGCAACACTTTGACCAGTTCAGCGTACCAATTGTGTCTTCTACATTCACGATGGCCTGGGTTTTGTTCCCTGATTAAAGAAACACTGCCAGCATTTTGTGCAGTATTTTATTTCTCCTAAGCATGTTCAATATTAATCATAAGGCAAGTATGCACAGGCTTAAGTGAGCCATAAAACTAGGAGAAGAGAAAGAGAGAGAGAGAAAAAAGAGAGAAAGAAGAAGAAGAAGATAGATGCAAAAACATGCATATAATTGTATTTTTAATGTATGCTGAAGCTGACTGAGATTGTTTTCTGAAAGTGGGATGTGTCAAATTTGGAAGTTTGCAGTAAAAAAAAAAAATTATAAATGAAACCTACACCATGTGTCTGTCATCACTGTGTACCGTTTTCAGAAACATATTTGGTTTGGGGAAGAGCTCTTACATTAGACAATTCATGATTTAAAAAAAATGCTGTTGTGTATAGAGGATATTTATAGCAGTTTAGTATGTTCATGTTACGATTACTGGGCATATATCTTACACCAAATGCCTTGCCAAAGAATGGGTGAAGTGTCTGGTGTTGGAACTTCTTGCCTGGAACAAAATATCTATTGAGATTCCCATCACACTCCTGATCAAAATGAGGCCCTTTAGCAGAGATATTATGGGGGGTCTGGGTATTCCTGGATGTCTCACAAGTGTCTGATGGGAGCACATCTGCACAGCAAATAACAGATGTGTGAATAATCGCTGAACTAATCACTTGGAATCAACAGCATTTCCTGCCATGTTTGTACGTACAAGACGGAACAGAATTAGAACGTATTCTCTGCCATCAGAAACATGCTCGTTTTACCATACATGGATTTGCATAATTTCCATACAGGAGTGAAGGTGCCCCTGCCCTTGTTCTGTATGATACTCACATTATGAAGACCTTGACTGCTAAAATTAGCTTTGGGGTTATCTTTTGGTGTTGCAAATTAAAATGTAACCATTAACTGCCTGATTTGCCGATTAAGTTAATGTGCAGCTTGTCCAGAATTATGAAATCTGTTTCTTTTTTCATGTGAGGGAAGGGCTCTATGAACAGGTGAGGCATGGTCAAGGGCACTTTGGGCACAGAATGCAAAGTACGTGGTTGGCAAAAGTAGCAAGCAAGGACACACGACTAAAAAACATACAGACAATTCTAAAAAACACTTGGTTAAGGGACTAAAAAATAAGACATACACTGGATCTACGAGACAAAATGAAAAGCAATGTTGATTTACAAACCAGGCCATCGCAGTGAACATAGCAAAGAAACATAAGCCTGCTCATTTACTCCAAACCGCATTAAGAAGGACAATCTTTTTTTTCCAATGTGAATCTTCCTCCGGTCACGGTTTCTTTTCGTGTGACACTCTCAGAAATACATGGATTTGTTAGTTGTCTGTCGATCCAAAGGCGATGTACAAAAAAATAAATGTTTTTAACTGAACAAAACTAATGCTGCTGTTACAACCTGACAATAAATACAGTGTCTTTCTGTGGATAAGCATGCTGGTTCTTTTATCAACAACACATGTTAAATTTTATGTTCAAGATTTAAGTCGTTAGAGACATTATTTGTAAAGAGAATGCTTAAATATAACTTAAATACAACTTATTAATTAATCGATATCCTCCTCTTCCCGAGTTTAACCTGCACTATCCCAAAGTGTTTTAGTGAGGAGATAAGATGCTGCACTTCTTTCAAACAAGCAACTATAGGGGTCTCTTATTAAATCTCTTTATGTGTTTGCTGGTTGTGTGGTGTACTACAGTATATGGTTGATGACATCGTAGGTTTGTTTCCTGGCCAAAACCATACAGCCTTTAGACAGAAAAAAGAAGGTTTTTAAGAAAATGACACAAACTGACATGAACTGAGTAGAGCCCTTTGTCAGTTTTCATTGTTTTAATAAATGCAGTCTGGTGGAAGTGTGCAGATGTCCTCCTCTTTTCTATAAACTGTAAATTCAACATCGTACCTGTTATCATTTTAGAGATAGATAGATTTTGTTAAATTATTTGGCTGAACACTACTCCATCCAGCTCTGCTCAGCCGTGGCACCTTTCAAGACAATAAATGTTTTAAGGCACCTTTTTGGTATTGTGGCTATTGTTGCTTTACTTTTGACTTGTGATGTGTGTGTCTGAAGAGCCATCCATCAGCCAGTCCAGTGGCCCCATGTGAAGGGTTTGATTCAAACCGCTGAATTTATCATGAGACGGTTCTCTCTGAATCCTTCCACTTAAAAAAACATGCAAGTGTTTTGTAAGCTGGTGGTGCTAAATTACCCCAGGGAATAGTTAAAAAGAAAAAGCAGCAAAAACCAATCCAAAAAGCCACAATTTACAAAATAGTGTGTTGTAAAATGTTCATAGCATTTTTTGTACTTCATTAGGAATCACCAGGGGGATTTTGATCTTGCCTCAAACTAACCACGACTCCTGAGGTGCTTTCTGGAAAGAGCCGGAAAAGTGGTAAAGGTCAGCTACTTGAAGATCATTATTAAAAATAAACATCAAAGACCCTGGGGTGCTGCACGAAGGATAAAAGTGTGGTTCTCTCTCCTGGCTTACTCTGCACCATGCTTTAGGTAGCTTTTAAAATGGAATTCCCTGGAAACCAGGGTTAACATCAGAAGAATATGTCTTCAATAGTGTCAAAGGCTAGCTTGCATGTTAGAGAATAATTAATCAAAACACTTGGCCAAACTCAATAAATCTAAATTTGATTTTTATTGAAGATCTTCTTCTTCTGTCTCAATTACTTTGTAAGCATAGAGTAACTAACTATACACATGCTTAAAATTATGTTTTTATTATGTTTTTCCTTAGAGAAGATTATCAATAGGATAAAAGGACACTAAATGATTTTACATGTTGACCAATAACTCTTGTTGTATTTTATTTTATATCTTTTAATTGTAAACCACCATGTTTGTTTAGACATGAAAGGACCATGGATTTTAATCTGCATGCCAATGATCCACAGGTCTTTGTTAGGAATTGTAAAAGTCCATCTTGGGCTTTACAAGCAACATGCTAAAGCACATAGAAAAATAATGGCAACATGTCAATGCTACAATGCTAAAACATACCTTAAACAAAAACTAAACCATAGAGAAAGTTCGTAGAAAGGGGTTCAGAGGTTGTCATCCGGACGCCGTTTAAAGATCGAGACGTTTCGACTTTTATACCATTAATCAATAAGATAGACCAATTAATCAAGTCCCAGGTGACAAACAAACAATTTTCTAACAAAGACAGGACTCAGTGACTCCTCCCTGGGGGCAGGACTCCCAGTACTCAGAGTAGCATATAAGCCCGAGTTCCCAGACCAGCTCTCTGATTGACAATGACTTTTGGATAAAAGTCGAAACGTCTCGATCTTTAAACGGCGTCCGGATGACAACCTCTGAACCCCTTTCTACGATGGACCACACCTGGACGAATGAGGGTTTACATCGACGAACATAGAGAAAGTTACACCATTGCTCTGACAAAAGCTTGTTTTATCAAACTTTCTCAGAGGTGCTACACCAGGCCATCCCTAATTCTAGTGTCCCACTTTCTCTGAGGCTGCAGGCAGTCTTATACTGTCTATCCATCACACCTACTGTAATTACATTTGTTTACAGTGGAAGCAACACCAGCTATCTGAGTACTGGTTATTGAGGAGATAACTCATGGCTAATTTAACAACAGCATTTATACATGAATCATCTTCTGTGTCACAGCTAAAACGCAGAAGTGGTAGCACCCATTATAAAAAATCCTCATAGCCTTTTGAGCAGATGTTATTATTAGGCCCGAGCGCCACAAGCTGGCAAGAGGCCTATTAGTTTTATAGTGCCGTGCAAAGCACGGCCCCCTACAGATCAAAGCAAACTTTTATATGGGAGCAAAAAATGTAGTTTAAGTTTGTTTTTTTATTTTGCACAAAATTCTACTTTGCTCTCCCGATCAAGAAAGTCAATGAGAGCCATGTCATATTTCTGATGGCATAGCCGTAGCGATGACAGAAACCTCCAATGTTATCCCTATGGGAAAATCGCCAAATCTCAGAAATGTGCAGCTGATCAACACTTCATACTTTTACGAACTCCTCCTTGGGCGTTTGCCCAAATGAGCTCAAACTTGGTGAAAATGATCTTGAGGATTGGGACATCAAAAATTATCTAAACTTTTAGCACAAGTATTATGATTATGATTTTGTATTATGAAATTTTGATGAAGTTTTAGACATTTTCGGTCAAATATAATGGCCTGTGTGTAAAGAGGGGTTGTGGGGTGGTGGCTTGGCCCGGGCGAGGGCTGATCATTGCAGCTATATTAACATAATTTTTTAAATATATCACTATTTTAAAAAAGATAACTGATATATTGTAGCTTTGACACATTTCTGAATACTCAACACACCAATCGCTTGACAATGCTTACGTTGTCCTTCAGACCTTGTTGGCTTCACTCAATTAACAACTGTAAATGGACTGCTTAGAATATTAGGCCAGTTAATGTTACTTTGACAGTGATTTAATTTGACATGTTAATCAATCATCAACACGGAAAGAACGTGCACTGATGTGGTAACAAGCAGTATAAATAGCCCAGTTGTAGAAGCAGCAGTAGCTACAGCAAAGTCATAATAAAGCTCAGTGTATTGACAACAATGTTATTAAATTTACTCTCAATAATATAATTGTATACTTTTATATTTTTATAGTGTTGCTCTGAAATGACAGTACTTAGACTTACGCACAGAAATAGATCACTGCCTGTCTCAGTCAACTTGTTTACTCAGCATATCTCCTCCCCAGCCAAACTTTGAGATTAATTACTCTACTTTAATGGGCTCACTACCGGGTACTAGTAATTAAAAGATAATGATTGGTCCCTTTGAATGTTACAAATAAAGATGCACAAACTCATTTGTGTTATTCAGGTGGTTCAATAAAAGATTAGGTTCTGTGTGTGGAGGGATGGGGTGGGATTGAGATAGAGTGTGTCTTTGCTTAGATTATCCTGCAGTGTCCAGTGCTCTCGGCAATGCATATCTGATAGGTTTAATGAATATAAACATTGGTAGATGGCACCAATTGTACATTGTGTCTACCATCCATTCTGCAGAAAGCCCTGTTTAACATTACAAAAGTCATGAATTCACTTTCTAGATTGTAAGAAAGTTTAACATGACACTTTGTGGCACACTGACAAAAAAGTGGAGCAGAAAGTGTGTGAAAATGTGTGTAGCATTTACACTATTGACATACTGAGCTCCAGGTCTGTGGCACAACACTGCAGTTGATTCTGCTGGGAATATGGGGAATCTATGACATTCAGAGAGGCACTCCGATTTGTAGTCCCCTCACCGAGTCTGCATTACTCTAGGGACCTCTGCCTTCTTTTTACAGCAGGTGAATCGCACTTTCAACAGCTGTTTGGCGTTACAGGCAAGTCAAGGAGAAAAAGAGAGAGAGAAAAAAAAGTATATATTTTTTACATTGGCCACAAATGGGTATATACATTTAAAAACCAAACTGCATCATAGTCAGAATAACTTCCTCAGTTGTAGATTGCCAAGAAACTTTGGACAATAAACCTTATTCCGACACCAAAGCTATAATTTCATCACTTCATCTCTCTCTCATTTTACTTTATTCAATTAATATGTTATCATCTTTTAAAATTTTCATCGTGACATTCTCTGATCCCTTAACAGTCCCAAGATGGCCGCCGCCTTTTGCGCTGCAGTGGTGGATATTGTCTCTCTGGTATGCATTTTTTTAACTGGACAGTTCTGGAAGTACATGATCACGATGTAAGTAACTTTGAAACTCCGGTATTAAAATTAGAGTTTGTCGAAACGTAAAAAAAAGGGGGAAAAATGCGCTAAACGAATAGCGCGATCGTAAACAGGACGTTCCTCCTCTGACTCTTGACAAGTGGTCATGTAACATGCTGCTCAGGTATATGCGGATTAGTAAAAAGTACTTTGATAGCATTGACTACATAAACAGAACTTGTTAGCAGCACACTGAAACAACCGGACAAAGCTGTATCAATATATATTAACCTATGTTGTTGTCAGAGGTGGAAAGTAACAAAGTTCAAAAGTAAAGTACTATACTTGAGTAAAGTAATTAGGTATCTGTTCTTTACTGTAGCCGTTTTTACAGTGGATACTATTTACTTTTACTTCACTACATTTGAGACTAAGTATCTGTACTTTTTACTCCACTACATTTTTTAACAAAGTACTTTTAATTTTGTTTGTGGGGTCATTTTTAGCACATTGATGGTGACATTCTGCCTGAAAATTTTGAGTTCAAGCTTAACAAGCAAACAAAAATGTACACATAAAATTATATATAGAAATTAATTTGAATAGATATTTGTTGACCAAAATTAAGCACAAGTATGTACCAAAATTACAACATTTAATACGTAAAACTGGTCTCGTAATCTGCTTGAAGTACTTTTACTTTTTACTCTTAAAGTATATTTTATAAACAGGTACGTCAACACAAGTAGATTTTTTTTTTAATGTGATACACAAACAACATCACAAAGTTCAGGAGGCAACGCCGTGAATCCAAACGTTAATGCTTTGACTCCTGCTGAAATGGCAGAGTAGTTAGGCTTTAGCATGATTATGGTGACATCCCTGCCTCAGTGTTGTAAGTTCAGCCACTGGCTTTGAGAAAAATAATATAATAATATTATATTATAATATAATTAAGAAAATGGTTCAGTCAGTTCTAGTGACAAAAAAAAATCTGCTTAATTCTTTGTAAAGATTACTACACTTAAATCTTTTATGGTTTTCGTAATGTATATAAACACTGTTACTTTCTTACTTATCTATGTGTTTTGAACAGCTTGTATTTTTCTGTACGTTTCTTACACACAGGAAACTTCGCAGCTGAATTGCTGTCTGTGCTGTTTGATCCATATTGACCAGTGGGACTGGTGATCAATGCACTCTACTTGGACATCATTATCAAGACTTATGTCCTTTCAACTTAGGGCCTATTAAGTCAGAATACCACATTCCCTCTGCCTGGAGCGTAGCAAGAATGGTGAGTCACTTTAAACTCTGATTAATGCACTTTTAATAACAGCAGTGCAGACTCTTAATTAGCCGATGGTGCAAACACTGTCACTGTTGGAAAAAATATGTGAAGATGTTTTGCACGAGTCATTCTGGTTCAAGAGCTTATATATGCACACACACATTGAATGCCACACAAAGTAATAAGTTACTCTTAAAATAAAATAAAATGACCCTTGATGTATTGAACATTACAATTCATTTTAAAAGTTAAAAATCATATTAGCAGAAATGATTTGGTTAGTTTAGGTTAATGGGTGACTTTAAGAATATTGTTGTAACAAGTGTTGCCTGAAGTGACTTGAGATGAATTGCAGCTGCAGAGGCGACTGCTCATTAGCTCCTTGAAGTGTTATTACAGTTGGGCTCATAAGAAACCTGCATAATAGCTATCCGTGGCTCTAAAAGACAGACGGCTAATAAATTGCATAATAACCAGATTAGCAGTATGTCACACTAAGCCCCTGGCAAACGACAAGGGAATTGGGAAGATTTTACCCACCCTGTGAGATGAGGAAGATATAAATAGAAACCTTGAAGCACAATTTGTCAAGTTACACAAGCCCAAATGCGTTTTCCACTCTACCCTCGATATAAAGGGGTCCCTTCGAAACAGATTTAATCAAGTCATTATGAAAATGTGGATGCATATGTATTAAGAATGACAAATATCTAGTTTAAAGGTCAGATTCATTAGACATTCTTCCCCAGCAACTGAGAACATGCTGCAACACATAAAAAATGCAATAACAAGCTTGTAGACAGTACTGAGAAATGTGTATTCTGTGCCTTGTGTATATAGTTGGTCTCCGTCCAGAACTGAAAGAAGTTTGTTTTTATCTGTTCTCTGTAGGGCAGCACATCATGTGTGTTCTAGCGACGTGGTTCACATGTTAAGCCACAAATTCAAAATCCTTTATAGGCTGTAAGGGAGCTGTTTGGAAAGTAATTACATCAAAGGCTGTGGGAATATTTGCCACACTAAAATGGCTGCTGATGATACGCAAGTCCCCGTTAGGCAGTAATTAGAGACTCCTGCCTTATGGCCACTGAATTCTACCTCAACTGAAAAGTGTTCATTTATTTACCTGTTGTTGTGTCAAAGCGCAGGGAATTATTTTCTTGTTGTTTTTCTCATTTAAGAGCATCTTTGGTTAATTCATTTTTTTAATCAAAGCCTAATTTTCTTTGAAACTCTTGGGCAGCTGTTTTATGGTGTTATAATTGTATTGAGAAGCTAAATGCTAAATGGTCACTTTACTGCAGTGTAGACAAGGGGATTGAACTGTGAAATGTTGGTTGCCATGGAGTCAGCTGCTTAGTATACTTTAGCATGTGTACCTTCTCTATTCACCTTATTCCGGACGTTGCCGCACGCCGCATCATCTTTTCCATTGTAGTTTACATGGGGCAGACGACCTCAACAGAAAATAAGTTTTACACGGACTAAAAAGCTGTTTTCAGGTCGCCCAGGAAATCGGTGCGTTGCTGACTTGTTTTTGCAGGTGTGCATTAAACATCTTGGACAAACCAATCAACTTTATGTAATGTTTTAGCAAGAGCCTTTTCCCTCGTTGGCCATTTGCGTGGCATCAAACCAGAAGTCCCTTTACTACAAGAGTACGAATCATAGACACAAAAAGAGGCAAAAGTGGGTGAGGATTGTATTGTAAATGGAATGTATTCTCTACCTTAACAGCGTGGAAGTTGGACGTTATCAGAAACCAACATCCTTTGCATTGCTCAACAGTAACAAATAAATACTCAACCAGTTTGACAGAACATGCTCTTATGTATGATCAGGCACATTCTTGCACTCAATATATCTCTGCAGAATATTCCTTTTACATCATTCCAGCTGTCTTATGTTGCCTCTGTTTTGTCATCATTTGGTGAAATGTGACTGATGAAAAAAATATTAGATTTTCATGAATATTAGTGCAATGCACCGCCAACTGTTGGAGTAAAGCCTGTCAACCCCCGGGGAAACTATTACCATGTTTCTGTGTGATTTGTATCGTAATGATACCTATGCTTTGGCATTTTAAACCCGTCCCTTTGAAGAAAATGCCTTCGTGAGTTCTTTAGGAGAAAAATAACAACTCTGCGTTTAATAATGCCAATTGCCCAATGAAATAGTATTTTAATTGCACTGGCATTGCATTTTTTTCTGCACTCAAGGTTTCATATTTACTGCTAATATAACAAGACAGTAAAGATGACAAATAAATTATAACTGCACCGTATTTTATGTCTATATGTAAAAATATACTAAATGTGCAATTCATTTTTAGTCAGTGTCTGTGTATTGTGCCAAAGTAGATTAGAATAATACAATATCAGTAAACCTATTAGAATGTATTTCATTTATGTAAATACTCTTATTCCAATTGAAGCTCAATATCGTATATCTTGGTTATACAAATTATGCTTACTGGCAATAAGTTTAGTTTTCAGTAGACTTTCTTAACGCTGTAGCTTGCTAACTGTCAATGAGTCTTCGTATGACACCTAAATTGGTGTGCATTTTGCGTTCTCATGCGCCTGAACGTAGTGTCTGTGTGGGAGTGGAATTGGGCTGGGTGTACATAAGCAGATGTTTTCTCAGGGGGTGTGCGAGGTGCTCTTCAGTGTTTGGAAAAGGATGCACGCTGAGCTCTCCGTAATTGGTGCATGTGTTAAAGCCCGCGCTCGCCCAAGTCCCTGGTGCAGTTTGTTCTGCTCCTGCCCTGTTTCCTCTCCCAGTGGAGGGGAATCCAGGTCATTGCACAGCAGACAGTGAGACTTGCCCACAGTGACAGAAGGAGTCACAGGATGAGAGGTGAGGATCAGACGCTCGTACTTTGAAAGCAGTTGCTCCTTTCAAGCTCATCACACGGCTCTCCTGTGTGTGTGTGTGTGTCATCTAATCACAATGCTCTTTCATTCTCTTTTCCATGGAATACTTTATTTTGGCTTCATACTGATAAAATATGAACAGGCAAAACTAGGAGAAGTCTTTCTAGAGAGACAAAACCTCCAGTAAGCTGTCATTACTTTGTTTTTTTCTATTGCATGTGCCTGTGTTTATTATCAATAAACCTGTACATTTCGTTGTAGTTAATTGCTTGTTTTGGTCAACGTTATTACGGATTGCTGGCTTTTCATATAGTTTGGGGATTTAGGCATCATGGACAGCACCAGACCCATTTTTCACAAGCTATAACTTACAATTACAATCTTCTCTGTAAGCATAAATAAACAAAAGTGAATTTCTCTTTTGTTTATTTGTGTCATTTTTTCACAATAGCCAACTTTTACCTCATGTAATTTAGTGTTTAGTGCTTGTGCGTGTGTGTGTGTGCGTGTGCGTGTGCGTGTGTGTGTGTGTGAGAGTGTAGGTGTGTCCAGGTGGTTCATTGTGTGGGCTCCAGTTGTTTGGGGTAGTTAGTGGGTAATGTTTTTAATGCATTGTAAAGCATATTTGTATGAACATTTTGATTGACTGATTCAAACTGGTGCCATTATTCAACTCCAAAGATGTGATTGTTGTAGTTTGAAAAGATTTTAACTTATGACATTAAAGTGTTATGTATATATTAATAATATGGTTTGTGGCACCAACCCCAAACAAAAAATGATAAGGTTCAACATTTGTGGATTTAGAGTTTGGATATTTCTTTCAAAAACACTAAATCCCCCAGAGTTACATAAGCCCTTGCCCTCCATCTAAGATTATAACATCATCAAATTTTAGAACTTGAACATGACCTATTTTTAGTATCTAAGAAGCCAAAATTGCTTTAATGTAAACAATGTATCTCATATTTTATTATCTGGCACAAACAACCACATTCAGTGAGATCAATTGGGTATAAATTGCCGGAAAGTCTACAAACTCCTCCATAGTGACATCTCAGTAATGGGACAGTTCCAGCCGAAGTGCCTGTAAACATATACTGTTGGGGATGTACAATAAAAGCATGTATTTACCTATAAAAGTGTTGTGCAAATAAAGTGAGATAGTTATGTTGTAAACCTGAAGACAAACAAAACAGGCATAAGCGATCATGCACATAAATTAGCCTAGTCTAGTATTTACTCCTGTGTTTATCATTGTCTCCAGGGAAGAGAAAACATCTGGGAAGCTTTGAACATTATCTCCATTTGAAGAACGATCCGTGGTTGCTTACATTCTCCGATAGAGCCGCAAAATAATTTTATATACAGGAGTTTTATTCCGCTGGAGATTTATTGCATAGCCGGAGTCCTTGTGTTTTTCATTGAGGCTCTGGCAGCTGGCTGGTCATGACGCTCCCTCTGTGCTTGTCAGATTAGAACCCGCAAAGACCCTCAAACCAGCTGACTATTTTTAGATTGCTAATAAGAATTCATTTATGGAGCTACCTTCAGTGGAAACGATAAGCTTGTTCACAAGATTGTTTGAAAAAAGTTAGAAAAATGATTAATTGTCATATTGCATTCCCCTAGGTTTACTGGTTTGAGAGGGAGGGTGTGGTACACTCACGTGCTGTAGGGATAAAATATAGCCTCATATTGTTTGTTGTAATAACATTTGCATTATTGTTTTTTACATTTCTCTGTTATTTAATGCTGTTTAAAGTTATTAAATGTGTATAAAAAGCTTTATAAACATATGTTAGGGGATCTGGGCTTTTGTATTGGGCTTCTTATAGTTTGTTTTAGGGCTGCAACTAACGATCATTTTGGTAATCGATTAGTCTAGCGATTATTCCTTCAGTTAATCAATTAGTTGTTTAGAACTCTTGAATATGAGAATTTTACAAAATTTTACCCAGACAAAGCTGAAGTGAATGGATTTGATGACATCCTGAAGGAGAATATTTAACAAGGATTTTAAACACAATTGACATGTTTCCTGTGTGGTTTTTGTGTCATTCTGCTCTGTCTGAGTGATAAAACCTTTTTTCAGCACATACAATGTTTTGGAGTAACGATTACTCGATTATTTATTTATTTATTATTTATTTATTTATTTATTTAAAACAAGGACAGTGCACAGATAACATTAAACTCAATGAGTAGAGATGCTCTGCGCCAGATTTAGCTACAAGCTACAATTTAATTAGTTAACAACCATTTCTATAATAGATTAGTTGCGATTAATCGATTCACTTGTTGCAGCTCAAATTTGTTTCATTTCATAAATGAATCGCATTAATATCATCCATAATATCATTAATATCAACATCATAATTTCAATTCATACATTGTTACCTACTTGTATGAAACTCGAGTACTCATAGACAATAAATATAAATTATTTTTCTGCACAACTTCTGAAACTCTGATGCAATAAAATTCACTTTTCCACTGCTTCCAGCTGCTTTACATTAACCTATGCAACTCAATTAATCTTAGCTTCACCTAAACTGCTGGTTTCACTTGTATTTTGTTGACTACAAATGACCAGGAAGTATTTAATATTATCACCCACTCTCTCTAGTTTGAGTTACTCTTGAGCTGGTATGGTTTCTGCGTTTGTCACATGGATCTGTCATGTTTGTGTGAAACAGCAAAGAGTAGAAGCATGTCGGAGCCTCGCAAAACACAGACGGAATGTAATGGACCGGATGTAACAGACCGGATCAGTAGGAGTCAAGGGCTGGATCAGGCAGGGGAAGCATAAGAGAAAATACGAGTTCAGATTCTGTGAAAACACTAGTTTCTTATGGTGTTGTGGAATGATTTAGTAAAGACAGTCGTGTAGACACCGATGATTAGCTCTGCATAAGTTGATTGACAAAGAGGGCGGGACGTCCTCCCTGTTCAGTGGTTGGGAAACACTGATACAGTGTGGGCCATACTACCCTTACAGTTGCAATGTACGACAGTCCTATTGGCACCAAAACA
>CM033621.1:17225485-17405266 GCA_019453435.1 Rhinogobius similis | reverse complement strand
CTTGAACTGTCTCATTACTGAAGACGGATGTATGATCTAGCAACAAAGCGTGTAGAAAACAGAAGACTGCGTTTTTTTGGTTTTTTAAGACGTTCAGCGAGTGAACTCTTGATGACCCCAGTTTTACAGCTATTCTCAACTCTAAAAAGGATGCTTAAAACGTATAAAAATGCTACATTAAGGCGTCTGTGCAACTTCCCTAAACTTCAAAGTCAAGGGTAATTATGAGGCATATGAAGCATAAAATGGGGATGAAGCTGCGGCAAATTAGAAATTATTGTGTAAGATGTTCAGCGGGGGAGCATAAATATTCATTATGTCAAAGAGCAGAGGCATCTTCGGACTAAAAAGGGAAAAAAAAGATGCTGAGATGTTTAGTATTGATTTGTTCCCTTCGTCAGCAATGGGCATTTCTGCTGGAGTGGCCTTGTGACTTGTTTACCAATACTCGCAGTCTATGGGGCATTCAAATCCCCAGGGGAACGTGCATTTGGACTTCAAAGTAAATAGTTACACAGTGGTGACCTTGGCTCTATGTGTGCAGCTGCGACCTTCAGAAGAGTACCTGCAACACAGAGCCAGTGTAAATACAGTAAGGGTGGATTAGCACGTTAAGCTGCTAACACAGTTTACACCAGCGGGCAACATGCGATCCCTGTCACCTTCTGAGGAGACAATCAACAGTGTATGACCATTGCACTATTAGACTGACAGTTTGCCAAAGGTTTGGAAGCTTGCGTCTTTAGGTTATTTTTCCATGTGGCCTCTCGATAAACCTCATCAAGGCTTTGGTCCAAACTGCAATGGTAAAAGAATGCTTTAAACAGGGATCTTTTAGTAGATAGATTTCCCTGGCAGGGAAATTCAGTTGTCAGGCTTTTACAGAGTATAAAACAATACATTTGATTGAATGAGTATTAGTATACAAACGTTAACTCTCATTTAATCTAATGTATTGTTTTGCACTCTGTAGTTTATGATTGGTATACCGTATCATAATGTCATATTTTCTATTTTAATTCAACAGAAGAAACAAAACAAAAAACAAAACTATAGTAGTGTTTCTTCATGTTACCATTTCTACACAACACTGCAGTTAAATGTATCTGCAATAGAGGTTAGGCACAGTAATTCCTTTATTCGAAAAATATTCTTCAACAGTCTGAATGCACAGACAATGTTATGGGCAGCACAACTGATGAAATGTTTATTTACCACATTTGGCCGTTATTTTTTATCTATGGACAAAACTTTACGACAACATTTAAATTGAAAGTAGTTTGTCGCTGTGACTGTGCAGAGTTTAGGGATAAATGTGAGCATAGCTGCAGTGTTTCTGTTGTAGCTGAGGTATTCTGTTTAAATGGTTTTCTACAACGGTTTACTTGATTTTCTTTTTTTAGACTTGCAAGCTAAATGTTTAGCAGAGTTGAGAGCTTTTTAACCTCTATACATCCCAATAACAATAATACGCACTAACACTGATAACACAATTTAAAATACAAGGTTAATGCTTCAATGTTTTTTCAAATTTTCTTTAATTGATGCAGCGCTGGCCCAAAGCCTCACTTCTAAAAGCCTTGTGCATTCCATTATTTTGAGCTGCCCTGTCTAAACTATCTGCTCACTCAGGCCACAGTCTGGCTCTGTAATGCACCCAGTGTGAAGTAGTGTTCGGTGTGTGTGCTCGAGTGTGTGTGCTGTCCGTCCCCTTCAACTTCCATTAGATCAGACAAAGAGAGCCTGAAGAGAGCTCCTGGAACATCGTCAGACCAAGAGGACTTTATCTAACCTTATTCAGTCTGACAGTGCAGACAGAGCAGTGCAGCAGACCAAGAAATATGATACTCAATTCAGTGCTACAATAGTGGGGCCATGCCCATATAAGGCTCTTACGTAACACAGCTCTGCACAGCAAATTCTGAACATGCAGTTGAAGCTACTTGTCTCATCCACACAGAAGCAAACCTAACCCTCACCAATCAATATGCATTTCCAGAAGAAATATAGAATATAAACTTCTACCATTTCATTTCATTCATTGTTCCCGTTTTAGAACAATGGAAAATATGAAAATGTAAAATATACAGTATATGTACAGAAACATTTTGTACAATAAAACAAATCAATGTGAGAAAGTCTCCAAAGCAAAAGTGAAACTAGCACATTTATTGCTTGTTGAGGATGGCCATCATTTGTTCTGTGACAATAAACCTGTCATGAATATTGCATCAGTGAAACAACATGGTTTCCATTTCATCTCTTCTGTTGTCATATTGTTATGTGATTGTATTGTCTTTCCTTGCTATCAAACAGATCTCATAATCCCTCTGACTGATGTGTCACACACTAACCCAATCTGGACTGCAATCTCTTGTTGCCATTTGAATCAATATTTGACAACGGTGCAGCTGCAGGGTGAGGCATCTTTTACAACACATGTATTTAGAAAAAATTCTGTTCAAAATTGTCGTACTTGAAAATTCACAAGGAGAGCGCTCATATCAATAGAGCTCAACACTGTCACCTGAGGAGTAAACAAAGAGGAAACAGTAAATGGAGATTATATCCATTTTAAATGAGGATAGACAAAAACAGATCGCAGCAAATAAAAAAAAAATAACCAAAGACAAATACTTCACTGTTCTTACATAAAAATGTCCCCAAACATGCAATTTGCTTGCCTCCAAATGAACTTCTTAATTTACTTCCTCATCTCACTTTCTGCGCCTGTCCCATAAAGTCACTCTCATTTGTTTAATGAGTGAGACCCACACAAATTAACACTGCCTGAACAATGAATGCAAATCGAGCCCAGGATTGTGCAGTGGAAAATGAGCTCTTGTAAACAAAAGTGATTACCCACAAAAACAGGCTGCATCATGAACCTTGACTAAGGCAGTGCTTACCAGATAATGAGAAAATCCTTCAACCCCTTTTACCATCTGAGCCAGATGATGATGATGTGGAAATGGCCTTGGGTTATCAACTTCTACTGATACTTTAATATTTAATATTTCCACACTTATCTTTCCACAGAATTAAATGTTCTTTCTTTATATTTCTATACCTCACATAGCATTTGTCAGATAGAGGTAACAGAAACAGAAACTGGATTGAGATAGGCTTCCAGTATGATGGAGAGTAATAATAGTTTGTGAGTTTACGCAGCACGTCAGCTGTGGGCACCATGCCTCACTTTTACAATGCCTCACAGTTGGCTGGGCCCCAGACATGAGGTTGCAGCGTGCCACGTGGGCTCCTCCAGCAGCAATAGTCGCCTGGGAATCTCTGCCAAGCATCTGTCAGCACACCACTGACTTTTATAGCCCGAGTCCCCAGAAAAAACACACCCCTAATGAAACTACAGCCATGAGAATACTCTGGCATGGCAGTGTTTTGGAAAAGGCACTGTCCCGAGATTTCGAACTGACTGGAATTGGGCTCAGGAGTTGGTTGACACTATTGCTCTATGTATCTATGTCTTTCTATGTAGACATAGATACATAGAGAAAAAACAGAGCTATGTGGAGTCAGAAGCCAGTGGCAATCCCATAAAAACACTCACACCAATAAAAGTCATGATGCTGCATGAGTAACACTTCCCTCCCCGATTCCTGGATCATTAAAAGTGTTCCGGACAAAATGAGAGTGGAGATAACAAATACACCAGTGATGAAGACGGAAATGTATGCCACAAATCAACCAAAACATAACTTTTACACATCTGTTTGTAAGGATTTTTAATGACTTCATGATACATTGTACAGTCAAAGTGCAATATGAAAGATCAAATGACATTTTTGCAACAGCTGAGACAGTAAAGAGGGTGAGAAAGCCAGGGCAGCTGGTGAACAATGATGTCCAACCCAGTTTCATTTTCTCATTGCATCTGCTGTTTGCTTCCGAATTGTAATCATCCTGTGAGTTGCAGCGCAGCCAGAAAGCCACCTGAAATATTTCAAATCACAGATGCATGAGGCAAAGCAGGATCCTTACCACAGAGACCATGATTTCAGTTATTTTAATTCCAAGTTTACCCTAAAAGTTTGGGGTATGCGCCAATTGTTGGCAATTATAAGAATTCAACGTAAAACACAAACTAATAACACCTTGTAACACAGAACCATCCATTAAAGGTCTAAAATACCATGACAGGGCCACAGAGGGCTGCTGCATGTGCGCTGTGAACATGGCTCAAATGAAAGCCCTGAATTCCTCTCCCACTTTAACTCTGTGGTTGATACGCTAAAACTCAGCTGGTGAATAAAAGGACTCTAAAACTAAGTGCATATGGTTTGTTCTGGCACAAGGAGAATAGGACTCAGTGTCACATGTCCATTATCCTGCGTCAGAACCCCTCCCCTTGTCGAGAGCAGTGTGCCAAGGGTACGCTGACAAGACCAGTCAAGCTCGGAGCTAAGAACACATTCCTGCACCTGCTGCCTTCTCTCCACCACGGCTCAACCACTGTCCTCTGGATTCCACTGGGGTGAGGTGGCTGCGGCTCACTGTTCAACAGTCACAATCTCTCTGCTATGCGCAGTTGTGCCTCTAACCTCTGACAAGAGCAATTCTGGTTTTGTCAATGAATAAAACATTTTTCTGCTGAGGAGGAGTCTCAAGGGAACTGACAGGAAATTAGGCAGATGAAGAAAGTTAAGCAGAGGGAGGAACTCATCCTGTACCAACCCCTGTAGAGAGGGAGACAACAGTGATTTAAACTGAGAGAGAGTGCGTAAACGTGTCTATATGCGCCATGTGTGAAATGTGAGACTGACAGCGAACTGAGAACAAAAAAGGCACATTGTTCCAAGACTATAGAGGCAGAGGAGTGAGCATATGGAGGTTTGGATAGTGTGTGTGTGGTTGAAAGACAGAGCAGTCTGACTTCTGCACTTCCTGCTGAGACATAGGAAGCTACATGAATCCTGTCAGGAAAAGGAGGGTCTGTGTTCTGACTCAGACTCTCCAGAAATCCCTGTCATGGCTTTCTTCAATGGAAAAATGTGCTACGAAAGCCAAACAGGCAGCAGAAATGCTTTTTTTTATTTTATTTCATTTTACTTTTTAAAAAATATATTATTATTGGTTTATTTGGTCAGGACAGAACATGTTAATGAACATGCAACTCCGGAATTAGCCATGGGCTAGTTTTCATCCGTTGCCCTGCATTCACTCTCACAAACACACTCTCATTCACACACCTAACACACGTTCTCAGTGGTAGGGGAACCTGGAGCACCCGTAGGAAACCTACGCAGACATGGGAGAACATGCAAACTCCACACAGAAAGGCCCCGGGTCACCCGGGAGTCGAACCCAGGACCGTTTTGCTGTGAAGCACTACCGTGTTGCCCGCTGCTCTACCGTGTCACCTTTCTTCAATGGAAAATGTGCTATGAAAACTAAACAGGCAGTAGAAGTGTTTCTTGATATATGAATTGATGGTCGGCGATTAGTCTAAATTACAACATCAGAGAAAAATACCACCATTCGCGCCTTCTCCCCGTGCTCAGTATGTGCTGACATTTTCCAGCGCTGTTGTGTAAATTCTTGTGGACACGCTGACGAGGATGTGGCACCAGCAAACGCATTCTTCGCTGGCTAAATGATGGCTGACCTTTCCACAGGCAGGCTGAGAGCAGGCAGGAGAGGACACAGCCATGCGGGCAGATGAGCCTGAAAATTACACAGCACTGGAAGGATCCATGAATAACAGCGTGGTCGGATGAAATGGATGACACGCTCACAGTGGATTATTCCATCATGTTGGGTCCTCTTAGAAAGCGTTGAATTTCAATGGCTGTCTGTTTGCATTAAGCATTAATATCACTCATTAGCCATTCAAGGTCTGTTTGAACACTCTGCCACTGCTCTCGAGCCTCCCTGCTCTCTGTCCTTATACACTTACAAAGCAATGGCGGACAATTCAATTAAGGAAAAGGCATTTGATCACCATTAGGGCTTGCGACTCATGTCCTAAGAGCCTGATTTATCAACATCAAGGTCTATTGTATGTCAGTAGCAGATGGAAAGTCTTGAGTGTTTTCTGGGAAGACGACACATTCGATTTCTCAAACTGTGAGAGCTAGAACAAGATTAGCTGTGTACATGTTCCTGCTACAAAATAAATTGTGTTTTAACTGTGTAGGATTTATTGTTGATGAACACTAATTCTGCTCAAGTTTGCCATTTGTTGAGTCGCTTGTCACTTGATTCATTTTTTGCTGGGCGCAAACAACTGTGAAATCTTTAATTTTCTTTTATTCCCACTGTCTAACAAGTTTAAACCCAGCGTCATTTCAAAAGTACTTTGCTTCTAAACATTTTTTTTTATGATTATATTGTTTTGACCTGAATAAATACAATTATTCATTAACTTAATAATCTTGACATCCCTACTGATTAAATAAATGATTTAAGTTTTTATTTAACCCATCGAATTTAATACATCATACATCATATCTGAGAAAGATCCTAAAAGGAAAAAAAATCATCATACGCCGTCTCTCTTAAATCTTTGTTTGTGCTCACAGACATCGCCAAATGGAGGAGAAATTAGTACAAGTTGACAATGACAAAATGCAATGAAATGCAGTGAATGGAAAATTGAGATGCCAGGAAGTGCCGTGGCCGTGTTGCCAGCTGACCCATAGTTGGCTGGTCTGCTGCTCTGAACGGTGCCCGGGCACAGAGGGGAATCCTGGGTAATGTGTCTGCTTGTTTGAGTAGGCCACCATCTGCCACACTGTGAGACGCCCCCGGCCCTTCCACCAGTCTTCGCATTGGACCAAAATGCTAAACATATGGAGCAGCAAAATAATGAAGCCCGAGTTCCTCTGTCAGGGCAGCAAAATTACGAAATAAGACCTGATCAGAGGGTGAAGGAATGTACTCCTGATTTTTCTCTAAACAGAAAAACTATTGAGATATGGGTCTGAGGAATTATGTGGCTCGCCTTGGGTTATCACAGCTCAAATATTGTGTGAATTATTTCCAAATATAGCTTTTGCAGTGAATAATCTGAATTGACGGTTGGGGTTGTCAACTTCTGTCAATAGTCAAAACAAATTATATATATATTTACATCCAATAGGCCCTTTTTGGCACTCACCAATATTAAATCATTGACAACTTTCTGTCTTAAAATATATCCAGATTCCTTTAAAAATTGAATATGCAGATGATGCTCTCCAAAGTTTATCTTTCCAATATAGAATCTGATACTGCACTGCTAATTTTACACTTGGCTGCAGTACCAATTAAAAGTGTACAGTATAGGCAGGCAGTTGTGTGGGAGCCATCTGATGCAACTGACAATTACACTGATAGATCCCGCTTGCACGTATAGCATAAGCAGCGGCTCATACCGCTCCAGATATGGGCTTTAGTGTCATCTTCAGACACTCTGGCACAGCAAAGAAACCTCTTCTCTCCACATGAAAAGGCTGTGGGGATTATTTGATGTGGTAAACAAGTGCTTGTGTCTACACAGTGAAATAGAGTGCGCACATGGATGACTAAATTAGGTTGGAATAGTTGGAAGAAAGTGGATTACACTGGGAAACCCGGAATGATATTTACTGAAATAAAGAAGCGCGAATAGATAACGAAAGAATCTTAAATGTCAGAGAAAACTCATCTTGGGTAGGTCCACCATCCATCTGCTCAAATCATTACTTTCCTTCTGGTTTGTTTAGAGCGATGCATGATTCATGGCATATGCTTTTCAAATGACCTTTAAATATGAGATTACTGTCAAGACCCTGTTGCAGAGACGTTTTAACGTTAGGGTTAGGTACATTTGTTAGTTACATCAGCCTCTAAGTATACAAAGTATGAAGTCTAATAAATGATAATAAAAAAAAAAATACTACAATTAAGTTAAAGCTGGGGTCCCTAAAAATGGGTTTTTATGCCTTTAAAACTTCTTAGAAACTAACAAACTAATTCTTAGCACAACAATCCTTTGGCACATAACTAATATTTACAAGCATGGAAACAGGTACTGTCCCTGCACAGCCAACAAGCTCCCATCCAAAGCGTCCTGACTCACATAACAAGTTTGAAAAGATAAAATGTTTCATTATTGGATGAAGACAGTGTGAATAGGTCTGATTTTTTCCCCTCAAAGTTCTGCTTTTGCAATACCCTTTCTGGGAAGAAAAACAAAAAGTACTAAGTATGAGAAAAAAGTCTGGTACCCCATCTTTAAAATGAAGTGTAATTATAGAGGTATTGCTTTGTTTGTCCGTGCATGCAATACCATGGATCTCTGCACTTTTGTGTGACATATGGAGACTGCAATGTTATTTAGAATGCATATACATGCCCTTATGCTGACCAAGTACTTTTGCTTTGTGTGTCCACACTTTAATATTTAGGTTGTGTTTACATAAAAAAAAAAAAGTTAAATTGGATATATTTTTGTTGCCCTTAGGGGAGAACAAACAGTCTCATAGCAAATTAATACTAGTGTATCACACCATTCTCAGGCTTCATCTAAATCTGTAATTTGAAGACAAATTAGTGCTGAGTTCTCTGTGTCATCTAAAAGGTTGTTGTGTGAAGAGTGGGCTAAGTTTATTACAGGTGCAGCTGGAGCATCTGCATATGCCCTCAGAATGCTGAACGAGAGCAAATTGGTGTAATGAAGCTATTTCATTATGGCGATGAGCAGTGCTGAATAAACAGGAACAACAAAGTGGAGTGCTTCATCCTACCATCTGTGGAAGTGCTCTGGCAACGCGCCTCTGTGTTTACAGCACTGATAAATGCAGCGGGACAGAAGATGACTCTGAGAGCCGGGCAACTCCATTTACAACCCAGCTACCAAAACAATCCTCAACTAAAAGATCTGATCAAACAAAAAACAATCCTGGAACTGATACAAATGTGACTGGGTCGTGACATCTTCTCTTGGCTAAAAACTACTTTCCTGCATGCAAAATAAAGTCTACTCTGATCGATTAAAATGTTACAGCTTATTATCAACATTCGCTGAATGAATGAATGTGCAGTAAAAAGTGAAAGCAGGTACGTAAACACCAAGGAGCAGCCAAACTACATAAAAGTGTTTGCTCCAAATCCGTTTAACAAGATGCAGATGCAAACCAATTATGAAGTGAAAAAGCAAGCCACTGACTTGAGGTAAACAGCAAAAGAGTGTACTATATAGGAGTCAAGAAAATATGCCACCTGCTCTGCCCCAGAAGTATTTGGTGTTGCCTTACAAGGGAACACTTGGTTGCTCATTCAAAGTCTATAAAGATGCCCTACTTGTATGCAGACCAAGCTATTGTATGAAGCAGGCTTTCAATTCTTTGTTAGCTTTCATTCCCAAGTCATGCTCCACAGTTGAATGTATTAGCCAGTTAGAGCCCTGTCACATAAATCGTTATCACTGCTAATGCGCCCATTCGAATGAGCTAATTTTTATGCTCCAGCCCCATTCTCTGACATGTCATAATCACTTGCCTCCTGACATTCATTAAGTAAAACGCTGATTTTCTTCCCTCTTTTAACTGGGCCTAATTGAGCCTTTTAAAAGCCATAGTCAAGTTCTGCCGTTACATCTAGATAGTGAAATGTGTGTGAGAATGACAAGTGTGCGCAGTTGATTGCCGTAATGGACTGGGCAGCTGGTCTCTCAGTTTTGCAGTCATTTTGTCACTGCGATGATTTCTGAACAAACAAGCAGTGCAGCTTAGTGGAGAAAATTAGCTTACACTTGTATATTAATACCTGCCATTACGAGATCCTTCTGCAGCCATTAATAAAGCTTCTCTGACATATCGGCATCTGTTGCAAAAAAAATCTGTGTAATGAATCTAGTTGAGGTGTGCAGCTGATGTGATAGCTGCAGGGTGAGCGGCTTCGTTCCTTAATCCACTTTATACCTTTTGAGGTCTCTCGTGCTGCGTGCTAAATTAAACAAGCATCAAATATTCTGGTTAAAAGCCCCTTTAATAGATAGAAGCAGATGGGTGTAATTCAGAGGCATCGAAGTGGTCGCCACGTTAGTTGCAATTCACTTGATCTCTCACTTCTGTGTTAAGTGAGAGCTATGGGTTTCAGTTACACCTTCAACACCAAATTATGCTAATGCCTTCATTTGTGATTTCAGATGTAATGGCCCATTAACCAGTCATATAGGTGTGTGAGGTGAGCTTATAGAGAGCCGAATGATTGAAAAAAACAAAACATTCACTTAGCACAAAGATACAGTCAATTTCACTTTGTTTCCGTTTAAGAACAAACATAATTAAATGTAAGAAACTGGTGTAGTTCAAAATAACAAGATCTCAAAGAACAACCAATAAACTTTGGGGATGGGATCATTCTCAAAATAGTATTGAATTGTTCGACTGGTAGTTCAGATCCAACTAGAGTGTTTGGTTTGATACTCGTATGTTGATCCTAGCATGCTGTGTTTTCATTTTGGTGTGTTAGGAACGGTTAAGGCTGCAGTTATCCTTCTGCCCCTTTATTCTTTTATATAAATCGGCCCAGGAATGATTAAAATATGAACTTTCTACGATGAGTCTTTGGCTTTAGATGTCAGTAATTAAAGGCGTTAGTAAGTCACAATTTGCAAAAAAAAAAAAAAAAAAAGGCAAAAAAATAAATAAATTATCTTTCAAGTTTTCCCTGTTTAGACACATTTACGTGGTATAATTTGTTTAGGAGTAAAATAGAGGAGAGTAGAGCTGTGTGAGTTTTTATTAGTGGGGCAGCGGGAGGACCTGCTTCTAGGGAGAAGGTGGGGAAGCGCAGACCTATAGTCAAATAAAATCAAAATATATACAATGCAAAGTCATAAAAGGCATTATAAGTTCAAGTTTCTGTCAATCCAGCTCTCATGTGTCTTTCAGCAACTCAAACTCATCAATGGAATATACCTTTCCTGCCCGGGGATCATGGTCCAGATCTAAGGCTTGGTCAGGACACGCTAGAACACTAGCGGCATGGCAGTGCAGTGGTTAATGCTCTCACCTCCTTGGTTTGACTCCTGCGCGACCTGGCGTCTTTTCTGTGTGCAGTTTGCATGTTCTCCCCGTGTAAAAACATGTACAATAGGTCTGTGAATGAAAGTGTTTGTGAGAGTGAAAGCAGGACAACGGATGACTAGTTAGCCATGGCTAATTCATGGCATGTTCATTAACATACTGTCCTGACTAAATAAACCAATAAATTAACAATTTGTCTTTGTTTTGGGTGGATGCGAAAACTTGAAAGTGCGAGCAAAGATGAAACCCACCCAGACACAGAAAGAACATGCAAACGCTCCACAGTACTTAATTTTAGATCTAATGATGAATTAAAGAAAAATAACCACAGAGCTACAAGTTATTCCTCCAAAAAGTGGGATTATGAGCTATGCAAGTGTTTACATAAAGATGCAGCTAGAAAAAGAAGGCTTATTGAGAGAAACACTGCTATGCCAGCCAGGTCTTGTTATGGTTTTGCAATGACAAATTCATTCACTGGCTTCTGTCAAAAGGTATATATTATTTATGGCCCATACCTTGAAATTGCAGCTATATCATTTTATTACAAAGATAATAGTTGAGTAGCCCATCGTCCTTTCTTTTACTATTTAAGGCACATTGTCCAGAACAGAGTAATCCTGTAAATGAGCACAGTGTTATTGCCGTCATGCAGAGACAGGCTGGATACCTCCCCTTATTTTGTTTTAAGAACATGACCCATTTCTATCACTGACTCCCCTGTACTCCAGTTCTTTACTCCTCCACTACATATCCTTTCATGGAGCACAGAGACAAGTAAAGAGAGGGAGTTTAATGTGGATGTTCTAACTCGTGAAGAGGAAAAACGGCTCGGCTCTTATGCAATCCTCGGCCTACACACCAAGTCTTATTGGCAATGAGAGAGAGAAAAGACGTACATGCATGAATGAAAGCGTGTCTGGCAACACTTGACCCAGAGAGTGGCATTCCTTTGTCCGGAAATGGAGAGTGGAGGTGGGAGGGAATAGGGGCTTCCGGCTCCATTCACAAGTCAGATGTGGTCACTGTGTCGCCACACGCCCCTGTCAGGCTGTAGTAAATGTGCCATGGACAGGTGAAGCTACAGCCAGCCCTGCCTCCTGCGGCTGCTCTCCAGATTCATTACACAGCTTCTCTCTGAGGGACTGAGACAGCAAAGGAGCCTTGATAAATTTGGAGGCAATGGGAAAATCCCCAAGGAGCAGGTTAGGGGCTAAAAAGAGAAATGGTGAACAAAGGCAGGGTACATGTAAAAAAGTGCTGTGGTGGATGTGGTTGGATATACTGATGAAGACTGCTACATCCAGTGTGTACAAAGTGAGTATGTTTCTCAAGCGTTTTGTTTAGACAATAGTCAATAAGCAAGAGAGAGCACGGGTCCCTTTGAAGAAACCATGTGCAGCTTAGGAACACTGCTAGGAATTAATGAGCCCATTGCAGTATACATCAATGCACTGCACAGCTGTGAAAGCGTGTGTGTTCAACACCTGGCTCAGGCAACTGAAAAAGGCAGAAACTGCAAAGCTTTGCGCTCAGATATATCTGTATTAAATCCTAAAATATCTCGTCCGAGCATGTTTGCTCATAAACCCAAGGCTGTGTCGAATGAGCCAGTATAGGCCTCCCTCAGGTTTTTTCTGGCCTCCCTCGTTGTAGAAGAAATGCGACATACATGTGTACCAGTGGAAATGATCACAGTAAAGCTTTGTCTGCTTTTGGTTAAGGAAAGGCCTGTAAAATTGCACAAGAGGAGATTCAACCTTCTCAAACAGTAAACAGTCTAATCATTTTAGCTCGTCTCATAAAATGACAAGATGCTGAGCTGACATACTGCAACACTAATGAACACAAGAAAAAACAAAGTTTTGAAAGGCTTGAAAAATAATGTGAATACAACATGTCAATTTATGCATTCAGTGTTTTTTTTGTTTGTTTACCAAGTCTAAAAGTCAAGAGACACAAGGCAGAAAATAAACGGCGTGTTTGTGGGTGCTGATGAGCGGGGCTGAACTCTAGAGAGGATAGCAGAAGACGTCCTGCAGCGCAGCAGTCTGCTCTGAATGAGACGGCTGTTCTCTGCACTCTCTGAGAGCCAGTGCCTGCTGAAGAGCTCTGCTCTGCCAAACGCACAGACTACGGCGCAAACTGTGACAAAGGCTGCTGTCAGGAGGCTCCCATCAGAGGTGACAGGAAACTGTGGAGACCACCTGGCCCATGTTGGACACTACGTTAGCTGTTCCTTTATCTTAGCAGACTTCTTCTCAGGACGGTGTCCACCTGTGTAGATTCAAGACCAGTGTTGACCCATAGAGCTGTAGGGGGCTCCAGAGAGGAATCAAATTGTTATTATTGATTGCAAACCCAGAATAAGAGCCTGAAATAGTGCTGAAACATGTTTTTGGGAAGAGAATCTGTTAACTGTGCGTTCACTTTACCATAAAAAAGCTGTTCTACAGCTCTGCATGCAGTCATGTAAATAGAACTGAAATCCTAAATCAACTAAATTGAATAATTAAATTACAAAAAACATCATTATTTTATTGCCTCAATGATTTGTTTAATTTAACCAATTTAAACCTCATGAAACTCTAGGCAACTAATGACGACACTTGTTGACTAGAGAGAGCAGTGCATTTTAGACTCACAAGTGTGTTGTGAGTTTTGTTGTGCGCGAAAGCATGGAGGATCACATTCCTAATAACAATCTTTTGTTATTAGGAATGTGATCCTCCATGCGAGAGCCAATTATTCCGAACCATCTATCAATACAATATAATATATGAAGAACAATTAAATGAGACTATAAAATGTGACAGATGCACTTCTTAAAAACATTTGGACAGGTGCGTCGGTCTATAGAAGTAAAATGTTGCTGAATTATGGACATATTGTGCAATTAATAATAATTAGTATTAATAATATAAATATAGATTTTTTTTTTGTTAAAACATATACTTCTCAAATACAGTGACTGAATGACATCTGTAAAGGAAGTCTTTCATGAACAGCCACATGCAAATTTCGACAAGCAGCTTTGAATCTCTGTTTGAAAGGACTCTCGTCTGTGTTACCTGGTTACAAGCATTCACCCTATGCAAATAAACATGGACCCACTGAGAGAAGGCAAAGGTGCCCACACAGCAGCACCACAACTTATTGTATATCAACATGTGTTTGGACCTACAGCAGAACCACAGCACCTCTCTCTGTCTGCCACATCTGCTCAGCTGTAATGAGCTCAGAGGCTTGTTAATGACATTAATATTGCGCAGATCAACACTATGACAAGGGTTTCTTCCTCTGTGCGCATATGGCATTACATCAAAATCATGGCTTGTCGCTCATCATTTAGGAGCGTATAGTGCTGATCTGGTGAAAATTGAGCCATGCAGACCAGACATGCTGTCAGTAACCACTCCTATTATTGTGGACATTATGCAAAATTAGAGTCTACTGTATGCCCTGCCTGGGTGATGTCATCATAGTCCACTTTCTGGAGTGTCCAGCAGAGGCCTGTCCACCATAAAATCTGTGCTAATAGAACACTCTTCCTGTGTCGTAGACCAGTTAGCTTTCCTGTTATCTTTCAAATTTTTTATTCATCATTTAGCATAATTTATTTATTTGACACAACCATTGTCAAAAGTACATTTAGCCACATAGAAGCACTATAAAACTTCAAAGTAACAATGGATAACAGGCAACAACACCTAAAATTCACGTTACCCACCCTGTGTGCAGTAGGTCATTGTTGTGATTCGGAGGTACCACATGCTTTCTGATGCTGTGGACTTTATGTGTTAGAATCTGAAGCAGAAGGAGCACACAGGAGTGACGGGGCAGAGTGTTTAGAGTGAGTCAGATCACAAATGACATGTCTACCTGGTCAAACAAGGACACTGACGTCCAGACTCGTCTCATTTACTGCACATCAAACTCACTATCATGTAACCATCATATGCTGTAGGTGCATTTAAGTTGGCTTTAAGAAACACTATAATTCCTTAGAATTCCTTTTGATGACTGAATGCAATTAATTCAAACTAGGCTTGTATAAATGGAAAAATATTATTACGGAAGTGTGACTCTTTTAGAAAAGATAACTTTAAAGAATCTAACAAAAGTATTCATCCACAGAATGCATGCCTTGAGTGATTAAAACATCCCAACTTCACACTTTATTAAAAAAAATACCAATTCAAAGACACACAATAGTATTTTTAAAAGATATTTTCAAAAAATGTAATGAAAAGCAACAAGGACAGACCACTTTGAGTTTCTTTTCAGTGTCCACTCTTATACTTGAGCAGCCCAATCCATGTTTCCGGGTCAGTGAGTGTTGGGTTAACCAGAGCCCTGCCCCGGGCCAGGGTCACCTGGAGCACTCTGTGAGGTCCACCTCTGGGAGTTCGCTCAGGCTCTCTGCCCTGCTTCCTTAATCACTACGACCAGTCAATAGTGCTGCACACGAGTCAATTACCAAGAGAGGAGACCTCATGGAGCCTGCACATGACCCTTGGGTTTACCCTTATCCACACCAACAATCTGTGACAGTGTGATCATTGACAGTTCATTGGGTTTGGTAGAGTAGATCTTAACATTGATAATTCACTGCATCTAATTTCCCATGATGCCTCCACACACTCACAGCACACTGATGTGCACAGCAGGCGGGAAATGCAATGTGCCAATGAAAATGAACCGATTTCATTCTCTGCTCCCCGGCCTATTTGTTTTTCTATTTTTTCCCCTGAGCACCACCTCTGCCTTCTTAGCCATTCTGCTCGACTGGTGATAACATTTATGTGCCGTTTCTCTGGCCGCTTGGCTGTCACACATTCTCAATCTCCAGTACTCGTCTCCTGACTGGTGATGCAGCTGAAAAGAACAGTGGATAAATGATGGCTTTGCATTTAATTTTTGTAAATGCAAAAAATATAAAGGTAAAGCATTTAGAGAAATATATTCTCAAAAGTAATCTAGAATAAAAGTCTGGTCAACAGTTCTGTGTTTCTTGTTGACCCAAACCACACCATATTTTTTCTTTCACAGTCCTAGCTTTTTTGTCCAATTTGTCCATTCCATTTGTTGGCTGGGGCCTTTGGTGATGGAGAGCCTGGTTTGTCCCTAATGAGCGTGCTGAGCCATACACCGTATCGAATTAACCCAACCCATTACAACCTGAACCAGCAGCAGAGCCGCAGGCCAGGCCTGTTGCACTTCACTGCTCCACCGATCTCACTGTGTGATTGATAAGACTGCACAAACAATGACAATCAGGCTGCAGCAGGTCAGACTACTGCAGTCACAGAGAAAAAGAGAGAATTGTTTATTTGTGTCATTTAGTTATACTAAGGTGAGAAAGCTCCCCTCCTCCAAGTAATTAACCTCTAGATGGAATATATAATGAGGTTAAAATGTCACGTTGGATGGGTAAAGAGTACGGTGTTGTAAATGGTGCATGTTTAAATGTTTCCAACAAGTTACAATTCATATTTTATGAGTACTTTTTTACTATAATGTTTGAATATCTAGTATATATGTCCTTTTTGGGGACACGTGTAATGATGCTTTAAGACTCTCCAATAACAGTTTGATTACACTGCAACCACAGATAATACAATGTGTCTATGGAAGACAAACCAGAGAAGGTCATTCCAGAATAAATGTCAACAATAAATTGGCTCCCAAAGAGAAAAAGTCCCCTAGGTTATTTTACAAGACAACAAGGCTCCAATGAAAGACCGTAGTCCGCAGTCTATCATGGTGAAACGGCAATGGGCTGCCTCCTGGCTACACACAGAAAGGAGATGAATGCCAGTGTAGGGAAGAAAAATCCAACAAACAATGTTAAGGCAGCTACATGTTGGAAAGGTAGAAAAGGATGCAGACAGAAAACGTTGTCAGTCATCTCCCCTCCAAAATCATTTTCTTTTTAGTCAGGTTGGAAAACACTGTCTAGTCAAAACTTTTTGTAGTTGCAGATACAAGAATACTTGAGTGGCTTGTCCATTTGCACCCCTAACACTGTAATAGCATTCCTGTGTATCTGCCCATCTGTTCCTTCCATGTCCCTCAACAGCTGCACTGTTCTCTGCCCACTCACAGTCATATACTCATATACTGTACCACTCTCAATCACACCACAGTGTCAAGAAGCACTTTCCTCTATAACCACTGCACAATATCTTTGTTCTAAAAACAGTCAGATAGATGTTGCATAGTTATATAATGTTGCTCATCCGGTTTATGGCCAGTAGCTACTTGACATAGCACATGACCCACAAGTGTGTCCAGCGCTACGCATGTGTCTGTAAGTATTCACATGTGTGCCCAAGGGCCTGGGTGCCAGAAGTGGGTATAAATTGAGCCCTGTCCTCCTCTGCAGTGGCCCAGACATGTATTAATGGTGTCATTAATCTTGCCTCTAAAATGAATGACTTCAGCACCTCCAACCTGCACAGAGGCAGCAGAGACCCTCCAGTGCTCCTCCCCTCCTTACGCACTTAGCTGTATGCACAAACAGGGGCTCTGGCATCCTATCTATCCTGGACTTAAGGTGCACAGTACTGTAGGACTGTACCTGTGTAACTCAGAACGTTAGAAGGAAAATAATTAATTAGTATTAATTGGTATATTCATTAACAATTGATATGTAGCTGTTGTTTTGATTAAACTAGCATTGTAATCAATGTAACTGAGGCTAAAAAGTAGTAAATATGTCCCAAACTGCATACCATCATAGTCAGTCAGTTTTGAAAATGTGTGTAGAGCTCTACCAATTTATTGGAGAGAGACGTTGCTAATCAAATCAGCCAATATATTGGCAATGGCACCAGCCACTAAAACACCACATGGGTCAGAGTCTGTCTGCAAGTGTCCCGCAGAAGTGCAGAATTCTGTGTGAGTGCCGGTGTGAAGTGGGAGGATTTATCACTAAGTGAGAGGGAGGGACAGATCGGACTAGAGCCAGAGATTTATCATTTCATCAATAAGTCTTCAGTCTTCTGTCGTTTCCTCCTCCAGCATCTGCATCGAGCACTAGCCCACAATCTCTATAGCAAGGAATTACTGACACATAAGTGACTTGCAAATAGAGAAACAAAACAACATGCTTAGGTAGGCCTAAGCTAGGTAGGTGTATTTTACTGCATATTTATCAAATAAATCTGATCATGTTTAGGGCTGGGTACCTTTAACGTACAAGTACGTTAACGATACCTACTTTTCGATACTGTTCTTTTTTTCTGTTCCTGTTTGTAGGAACTGTAATATAGTAATTTGTTATGATTATGACAATGATTAAATGCTCAGAGTTCCTTCGACACCGCAAGCTCCATTTTTTTTCTCTTGCAAACTTTATTTAACTTTCACTTTCACATACAAACCTATAACCAGATCTCTTTTGCTTTGTATACATTTTTAAAACTGCGTGAACTTTCTGCTAGTGCTTTGCTCACGCTGTCTTCTGAAAGATCCTCGAAAGTGGAGGCCCCCCGTTATCAAGTGTGATTTTCTATGACTTTTCTGCCGTGTCCCTTTCTTGAAAGAAAACGTTTTGTTTTTTACGTCTGGTGGCTGCACAGGTTCATAAATTTGGGGCGGTAAGTGAACTATTTATACAACAGCTACATGTCCTAAACAGCTTTAAACTGGGGGATTTGGAGGTCCTTTCTCAGAAAAATAGAAATAGAAATCAGACCATAATTCCTATTTGTTGGTGCATTTTAACAAATGATTTAAATACATGATATTAATTTAACAGCATTTTATTATGCTATATCTTATTATTTAGCTTTGGGGGGGCAGACTATTTTGTCGGTCTTTTTCTTGTTTAAAAGTACACTGCCCTAATTTACTGTGATATTGAGACTGACCAAACCTTTGATTTCTTCAGCATTTTCTTCAAGAAGAAAGACAGCGTGCCGTGTTAGCCCTAAATTGGCGTTGACTAGTAAACAAAGGGCGGGGTTATTATGCACCATGCAGCAGCATTGAGCAACACGCACAGCCACATTCACGAGATGAATGGCGAATCATGTGAAAGCCCAGGGATAGAAGTAGCGTGGTTACTGGCTAACTGACATTGACATTTAAAACCAAAAGAACCAACAATTGGCACCGTAAAAAATGTTTTTTATGGTACCAGTGTCTACCAGACCTTTTCGACCGGTTCAAGTAGGGACCGTTTAACGGTGCCCAGCCTTAATCATGTTAGACTTAAACATTGTGATAGAACAGAAGCAGCAGTAGCACCTAACACATTACCTGACACCAAAGCCCATATTGTAAAACACTAGTATTACGTCATTCAGCCATGCTTGTCAGTTCACTTTGTTAAATCTGCCAATCATATGTTTAAACCTCATGTGGTTTGACAGAGGCAGTGGCCAAACACTAAATTGGGAGAAAAAGTGCGTCTCTACCAATTAGAAGATTTGCGGCTCAATGGTGTGTGAGTCCCTGAAAAAAAAAAAAATATATATATATATATATATATATATATATATATATATATATATAAATAAATAATCTGTTACAATACTGAATTTTCAAAGCAGGTTTGGGGGATGGTTGTGTTGAGGAGCATAATCAGATCACTTTACGTCATATGTACCATGACCACACTATAATTTTACTTTCATTGCCTTTTGCAGCATTATAGGTATATCTAAACCAATATTATTTTGAATGTGGTAGAAAGACAATCGCTAAAAGAGCAGCTGTGAGTGTACTGGTCCGTCTAAACAGTACTTGTTGTAGATTAAGCGGAAGGAGCGAGGTGTTAATTATTCACTTCTACGTTCAGGCTTCAGCCACTGGTTTTGTAGGCTTGGTTTATTTTTAGAAGCCTATAATCACTGGTAGTGCACAAATGTGCTGCTGAGGTCATGCTTAAGCATTCCCTTAAACGCTGAGCCAACAGTGATGGAAAATAAGAGTGTTTTGTGATAAAGAGATAGACAAACGTTTGGGGTCGAAGCAAATTTCCCAAATTTCAAATGAATGGCACACACTTCCGGAATATTATAAGTGTCACTGCAGTTCTGCTCCGGATATTTCTCAAGTTACAGCTTAGAGCAATACAACCAGGGCTACAGGCCAAGATATGTGCTGCCATAAGTACCTGCTCTGGCCTGGGGTGAGGGGGGAATAGAAAGTGTTAAATAGACCATGTTTCCACTCTTTGCTATAAAAGTGTCTCTTCGACTCAGTGCAATAATAGACTGTTGTTCACCCTCTGCCTCTAGGTTTTATATCCGGTCACTGTTGGACTTGTGTCTGTTCAGTCTCCGTTAGTCTCAGATTTCAGAGTTTCCTTGTCCTCCGCCTGTGTGTACCCACATGTCCTCCCACTCACAGACACTGCCAAACTCTGTGGCGCTTGTAGAGAGAAGTCTACAGAGGCGTGTGCATGGTGAACAGCACTGAGTAATTGAAATAATCAACTCATTTGCTGCTACTCTCATTTTGGAAAGTGGCACTAGATGCCACAGTGACACATTTCCCAGCATACCTCTCAGAAACAAAAATGGGAAAGCTCATAAAATGAGTCAACACTTGTGGAAACAACATGTTTCACTTTGCAGACTATTGCACAACTTCATTTTCTTTATGACTGAGCAATACCCGACAATGCCAAGACAACAAACATTGACATAACAGTGAGGGGCGAACACAATGAGACTAAATTTGATCTAGGAACTTGCCGAGCCCCCCCAGTACAAAGCTGTGGCCCCAACAAATACATTACATCACAGAACTTATTACTGAAAAGCCTTTATTTCAAACAAATACACACCAATTGTGGGGGAGCCCCCCCGGGCCTCCCCGCCCCCCAACTTGGAAACTGCTGCATTACCATACACAATCCTGCCTTCCTGTGTTAATGTGAGATGGTTCAACGTGCTTGTACAACAGACCACTGTTGCACTGTGGGAAATCTCTCACATGTTGACACGCTGAGGGGGTGAGTGTGTCAGGGAGTTCATTGAGAAATGCTTTGACGCACACTGCCCCGGAGACCTGCCCGGCCCCTTGTACCTGTCAAACTAACAAGTTACAACATGAACAAACACTGGATACAACAAATAATGATTCTATTGCTTTTTCGTCAGAATGTAAGATATTAAAAGCGTATTTAATAAAAATTTGATGGAATAAAATCCTTTTGTTAAGTGGTGCATTTGTTCATTAACTTGTAAACATGGTGAACACCATACAATCAGGCAGGATTGGTTTTAAAATGTTTTATATGTGTTGCCATTTTGGTTAAACATAGTCTGAATCATTGTGTTTCCATAGTGATAGATAATACCAAAGAACCATTGGTTAATTATGATTGAATACAAGATAAATATCTCAAGTATCAGCAGCTCTAAACTCAAGACTCCCTTGTGTTGTTCCTGGTACATAGATCCATGCAACACAGCAAAGCTCTCAGTGTCCACACACGCAGTCAGCAGATACAAAGATAGCATGTGTAAAAGCTGACGCGAGTAGACATGACAAACATCCCCAGCACACAGGAAACGTTGTAAAGACATAGCGGCTGTGCACACGTCGCCACATAACTGCAGGTGGTGGGGGGAAAGGGAGAGGGTTCAGGTTAAGGAAGCTATGACACGGCCCCTCCAGCAGCCTCATAAATCAGAGCACTGGGCCCTCACTAGAGCACAGGTCACTGACACATGAGCCTCACACACTGCAGCAGCACTACAGCCGGTGGACACTGGGGCACGTTCACTTATATAAACCATCGTGGCACTTTTAGCCCAGGGCTTTACATGCCATACCTCCCACTGAGCAGCTCTAGGTTGTTGTGTCAAGGGTGAATATGAATGACCAAACTTTATTTAATGAGGATGTATTATGCAAAGTGGACATTTTTAGAGCTTTCTACTAGGAATGGGTACCGAGACCGGGTTTCATAACCGCATCGGTGCCTCATCTTAACGGTCCACTGGATCCATAAGCTCCAGTGCTATCGGGGCTCTTAACGGTGCTGAGGAGTCACGCAAATGTCACGCACGCAGCAAAACATGCGTGCACTGGTGCCGCCGCCTTGTCCACGCGTTACATATTTCCTGTCTGTCCTCCGGCCCGGGTTACAGACATATGAAGAGAGAATGGTCCAATGCCACCAGACGTTCAGAGCAGGGCCGACAGGTTGTACGTTGTCATATATTATTTCGTTTTAAGAAATTAAAAGCTACTTTAGCCTCTGTAGTGGTATCGCTTAATATCAGGTATTGACTCAAAAGACCCAAACTGCACAGGTGTTCATGCAAAAATAGCAATGTATACATAAAAGTACTAGTAAACAGTGTATTTATATATTAGAGATACAGATTTACTGAAAAAAATTCCTTGTTTTTGTTGTTTTTGCTACATAAATTTGTTGAATGTAAATAAAATAATTAGTCAACTAACAAAAATCTTGGTCAACTAAGACACCATCGACCGATTAATCGACTAAAGGATTACAGCCCTAATAGGCTTATGATAATGTAGATAGTATGTTTATTTTGGGCATCGTCTCCAATATAAAGGATTGTGAGTCTTCTGCAGTACACCGTAGGATATTTCTTGAAAATCAAAATCTCACTTTTTGTTTTTTGTTTTTGGTGGGGGGACCCAATAATGATGACATTATTACATAAATCTAACAGAAATGTGATAAAATATGTCATCTTTTGGTTGAGGTTTAAATGTGAAATATCTGTCAAATGAATCTATCACCTCATACCCTTATTTTAAAGTTTGCAGTTTTTCATTTCTATTTTAATTTTGCTCTTAATACTGTATATTTGAAATTCTAATTTTGCATATTTTCAAAACAACATTCACAATATTATCCAAATTTCAGAAGTCTGCCCTCCTCTAACTATAACATCACAATCTACTGTCTGAAATCCACCAAAGCATCAATGAATCACTTTCTTTGCAGCACGAAACAACCCATCCATAAAGGACAGCCTCTGACATAGTATTTTAGTCTGATTTATCACAGCCATAGGCATTTATAATCATTGAAGAATCTGCAAACTGGTGTACAAACGTTTGGCATCGGCAGCTACATAAAAGCAGTATAACCTTCCTGTGCACCCATCTGCAAAAATAAAATTCTCAGGGATAAAAGGCAGCCGTTAGAACTATCATTTCGAGGCAATACTGAGCAAACGGAAGAGAACCTAAAATTGTTCAGGTTATCACAAGCCTCTGCAAAGAAATGAGAGTCTTGAAGATGGAAGGGAGATCTGCCTGTATGAAAGTTGCAGAAGCAAATTGTTCTATTCTCTCATGGAGCCATGTCTCACCAGAGCCGTTCAGAAAATCATTTTCTGTCACAACGAAGGTGGTCTATACATAAACTCTTCAACTGAAAATGTTCCTAATACCTCATGGCAATGCTATAATGAAAGTCACTTAGTATGGGCACACAATAAGTAGAAGTCACTCTCAAATGAAGAAAGTATTAGGCCAAACAAGTAAGAAAGAGATGAAGAGGCTGAAAGCATCCCCTCTTTACAGGTCATCCTTTGAAAAATGAAAGCTTCAGGCGTTCAGATAAAACAGAGCTCTTCCCAAGACATGAGCTTGTCAGTTAACAAAAACACAGGCGTGTGTCTTGTTAGGTCTTAAACTCACAGAAAAACCTCAGAAATACTAGCGGCTGGACAAACACAGTTCCATTTACACTGCCTCCTCTACCTGTGAGAAACCATAAATCAGCTTTTCTATCAGAGCAGAGGTAGTGACTGGGCAAGAGGTCAAACACGAAGAAGACAGATGACAACAGGAGATCGTCTGGAGACCCATTAAAATAAATTGGCAAGAAGGGAGAAAAACTTTCATGTCCGGTCCATGTGAGCACTGACACCAGCTGTATGAATATAGGAGAAAGGCGTTATATTAGATTATGTAATTTCAGTGTTTTGAGAGTTTTAGGTTGTGGCACTGGCAATATTCTGACATTATGTCACCAACAACAGAAAATGGTAAAATGATGGTAAATGTATTTTATAGGTTAAATAAGTCATTCAGTTTGAACTCACTGGTATAAACCATTTTCCATGTAGTAAAATAGTCTTGTTTGCAGTGTAAGAAGAGGTCAGTTAACATACATTTCAGTTCTCTCTCATGATGATAATACACCCTTGTCACAAGGCTCTGCGTAATGCAGTTCAGAACATTCATATATAGCTATTGTTGTCAAGAAAAATACCTGACTCCAGAAATTCCAATAGAACAAAGACTTGCCTTCATTTTTGTCTGAGGAAGGTCTTCTCTTCACGCATGTTCTAATTATCATAGAAAAGGCAAATAGTTTTTTGGGGTTTTTTTAGAAAATGTTTTGACATCCTCCATGACACCAAGGTCATTTCTGCTCTGCTGCACCTGTCGTGTAAAGCAGCAGGGAGCCATCAGAGTTGCTTTCAATAAATGACAGCTTAGAAACATAGGTCTTAAAAAAAATCTTATTATGAATAACCATTCTATTTATGCTTCTTTCTACTCTCACGCATCTTCAAAATTACAAGGAACTCAAAGTGTACAGATTGTGGTCTTACCTGCCATCATCTTCTGGGCCTCATATGGTTCCATGTAGCCATCATTCTCTGTTGTCACTTTCTCCATCGTGGGCTGAATGCCCCCGGCCTGTTCAGCATCGAAAGGATCCGCATAGTCCTCCAGAATAATAAGCTGTAGGGGAGAAATGAAAGGTGAGGTGCAGTCACAAACAGCAAAAAGGGGGGAATCATTTTGCCGCTCTGCTGAGCAGTAGGAACAGAGATGACAGAAGAGAGTTCCAGTGCCCCCTGGAATGACACACAGGACCAGGAGATAAGTCCACTGAGGCAGGGCAGATAAAAGGGACCCTGCAAATAACACGCCAACTCACTAGAGAAACAGTAAGATTTTCTAGGTTAAAAATTCGGAACTTTAAAGTGGCTCTAGAAAAGCAAGCCTTTACACACAACAGCATTTATGAATGTACTATGTTTCCTGTGTGTTGTTGAAAATCTCTTCAGCTTGAAATGCAGTACGCTGTTAGCACTATTAGGGATAGCGATACATATAGAGATACAGTCCCGATCAAAAGTTTAAGACCAGTTGAAGAACTTGCAAATGTCACATTTTGCATGGTTGGATCAAAAAAGAGTTAACATTCAATTGAAAACAACACTTAAACTTAAATAGGCCGTTCTGCAACTGATCAAAAGTTTTGGACCACATGCATTTAAAAGCCCAAATCTGTGCAAAAAATGCGGATTCAGTGTAATTTTCTGTCAAGTATTCACGCTGTCATGACATTCTGATGGCAAAGGCAAAACAACACTTTTTGAACGTGGTCGGGTTGTTGAGCTGCACAAGCGGGGCCTCTTGCAGCGTGCCATCGCTGCTGAGGTGGGACGCATCTAAAGCCAAATGGACAACAGTTCCAGAAAGTAGATGCCCTTCGTCATCAACGACGGGCGAGATATGTTCCCACTTACCTCCTGGAAATGCTTGGATTAAGCATGCCACAACCAATGTTTGAAGTGATTAACAATAACGGGGGTGCTATATTACTGAGTTCATGTTTGGGACTTTGATTTCTGTTTTGAGGGGGTTTCAGGGTTGTTTTTTGAGGTGTGGTCCTAAACCTTTGATCAGCTGCAGAGCAGTCTATTTCAGCTTAATTGTTGTTTTCAATAAAATGTTTACTCAAACCTTTTTCTGTGTGTGTTACTCCCATTTCTTGTTACATATTGAAGCTCTACTTGGAACCTTGTTAAGATCCAACCAAGCACAATGTAACTTTTGCCATTTATTCAACTGGTCTAAAACTTTTGATCAGGACTGTGTGTAATCACTAAAGACACATTGAACAGGCTTTAAAACGCATGTAACTGCACTACACAAAGGGGATTTTAGGTAACATACACTGTACCACACTATGAACAATTATACAATAACAAGACATAACAATATTTAAAAACAAGTTTAGAGTTCCACAGCTACTCAACTTTCATAGGGAGAACAATCTGACAGATTTATGCTGTGCTGCCACAGAGCCGTTTCTAATTGTAGTCTTGTTCTATTGCAAGGCATGTTGCGCAGTTAGTAATTAGCTGGACATCCCAATGGCTAAAAGACTATCTTAAATCTTGAGGGAACACAGACTGCTTTGGATGCCATTTCTGTTTCATTCAAGATAGCAACAATCCCTTTTCTAAAACAAAATAGACTACGCCATAGTCTATAATGAGAGGTTGTCACTGCGGCACTCCATGCCAGTTAAAATGAACTCCGCTTTTGACAACCATGACAATTCTACACAGTACACCTTCATGTTTACAATTTGAAAAGAACATTTTAGTTAAAAAAATAAGCACAAACACCTATGCAAACAGTGAAGTAAGTGTCCACCTGACAACTAGTGAGTCATGAGGAACAGGAAGAGATTTGCCCGCATTATAAACACGCTCGTCATTCATTGAGCAAATCTGGCGGGGCGAGGCACATCGGAGAGCAGCGCTCTTGTTCACTTTATGTTGCCGCCGGACTAACCACTGACCAGAGAGCACCCTGGCCGCAATTACACTCCGAAGGCCACCTGGGAGAGGCCACAGACACACACACCTGCAGAGCTCCAAGGAGAAAATCACATGGTGATCTCTTCAAAGGGAAAAAAACACAAAGAAGTTGTACTTCTTTGGACAAAGAAATAGAAACTTCCCAACCAGACATGCTGATACACACTGTTAGCTTACTGTAAGGAGCTTAAATATGTTTGAAACACTTACATGAGCTACTGTTTGTGCTAAACCCTTGAATGTTCCTTTTCCATCTGTTTTGGAGAAAATAACTACTTTTTGGTACAATGTAATTATGGGCTCTGACTGTTTTGCTTCTATGAATTCGTGCAGCAGCCCAAAACCAATCCAAACATTGTCCTAGTTTGCTCCAGAAGCACAAATCACTCAAAGTCAAATATTTTACAAAATTTAAGTTAAATGACATCCTCATCATGTGCTGTCATAAGCTCAGTCATGCATAATCAAGCAACAAAAAAACAGACATAAAGAAAGCAGTAAAGAAAAACAATGCCTAATCCAAAATAATTTTAGGGAGTAAGACTGGCATATTTTGGCTGCCTAAAGATTGGTATTGCAAGTTATAACAGGGTTAACTTTGGATTAAAAATGAAAGCATGGCCCATGACAACAAAGTGTAAAAATTGTCAATATCAAAGCTATCTGTATACTGTATTCATTAACAGATGGCTGTGACCACATGCAAGCAGCCGGCTTTAGAATGTTTGTAAAGAGTTAGTAAATAAAAATGAAACAAAACTAACTAAAGTCTGTAATCTCTCAGTCACCCATAGCTAACTTAAATTAAATTTTTCAGAAAGAATACAACATTTGTCTGCTTGGACTTTTGATTTAGACGAGCCCTCAAGATTTCTCATGTATGACTTTATTTTTTCTCAGAAATTTTCAAAACCATCACTGAACTCTACTCTGTGTTATTCCTGTATGAGCAAGTACCATGTGTAAGCGGGTAAACGGGATCAGTCACTTGAGCACATGTGCACATGGGTTAAGCATGCTCAGCCTCCTGCCCTCACAGTCTGTTCCCGGTTTGCTGGAGGGATGTTTAAAATCTCCAAATTGGTCCACTGTGCCCTTGCTGTCTCTCCACACTGAAGACACTCGACGTGTGGTTTTGAGGAGAGGGTGCACTGCCACTGCCTCGAGACACACCATCTGCCTGTGGCATCCTGGGTGTGTCAGGACCAGAGCCAGCCACACACGTCAGGAGAGGCCAACCCCTCAGCACAGCACTGTGCAGCCTCAACATAATATATAGACTGTGCACTTTGTACACTTAGTTTGTCCCGGTCGTGCATCACACGGTTCTGCAGCGTTTAGAAGGGAATGTCACCCACTTAATTACTTTAATGTGACATGAACCCACATGGTTGGCCATGTTGTACACCTACAACAGCTCTGGAAGGCTTCTGGAGATACACTGTGGCACCGAGACAGAAGACTTCAAATGTGCGTGGAGAGAGGGTGAGTGTTAAGCAAGCATCATCTACAGCACACCTGCTAAACATGCCTGAAGCAGTTTACAATTCAACTGTGCTCCCAATCAATAAATATTATTAGAGAATAGGGATGGATCAGACACTTCCCATGAGATAAAACACAAAATTGGGTCCACAAAAACGAGACATGATATTGTGACATAATAAATACATTGTGTGGTAAAGTTCACTTTTTGCCATCATTGTAGCGCTGCTTTCTGGAACAACAGCTTCTTTTGAGGCTTAAGCCAAATGTAAACACATGGAGAAAAAAGCTCGCTTGGTCAATTTTATCTCTTGAGATCTTGTCCCATCCCTATTAGAGAACTATACCTACATGATACCTATGTGACAAAGGAAAATAAAATATTATTCGATATTCAGATAAACAGTAAATCCTAAATAGTATTAGATAACTGCAAGCTTTAAAGTCAGGTTGGTATAGATCTAGTCACATTGGAAGTTACTGTGAAATCTCATGCATCAGTCAAAAAACGGCCAAAGACTGACGCATGGGATTTATGTCTTACGCCACCCGTGATTTTAGCGACTGATAACCTACACAACTGTGAGCTTACCAGCTCAATTGCTAAATTGCATTACGGTTTTCAAAAAGACTGCTGCTATTCTTGCTGCTCCTGCACTTTTGCCCTTTGATGTTACAACGTAGATACAGTATATGGGGCACTTTTCATCTACAACCACACATATGGTGTGAAGTTGAAAATGTTAGTGTAAACTCAAATTGCAGCAGCTCCTTGAAGTGGCAGTGGCGATAGCTCAAACACCTTATCGTGGTCTGCAAACATGCACCTGCAGTTGTGTGTGCACAGTGCAGTCACCTGGAGATAACTCCAACATTTCTAGAAGGACTATATTGGCAGCAAACATTCCCCACTGGCAATTTATTTAGGCAAAAATAATGATAGCTTCTGAGTTGACATAACATGTTTACCATCAGTCGTACACTTTTATGTTTGGGAAAGTGACAATAAATCTGGTTATATGTCATCAAGGCCCCTGGCGCGGACCGGGCCCTTGGGTTCTGTATCGCCCAACCAGATTAGACAGGAGGAGTTCTGGCTTCATCTCAGACTGAGGGAGTGTGCCTGCTGAGGCTTTCCCAGTGTGCACTACCCAAACATTAATCACATTTTATTGAAATGTTTCCTGAACACAGCTGCTCCCGTCGAGCTGGAATAACATTGCACTGCACCTAAATGGTTTTAAAAATCACATTATTTATTCATACCAGTGGTTCACAAACTGTGGTTCACATACCTGGGTTAAGTCCAGTTTTAGGCGTACTTTTAGACCTGGGTTAGATCTTGTGTCTTCTGTATGGAATATTTTATCAAATGGCATTGAATGGCTACTATAATAAAATCAAATTGTCAGAATAAATGAAAACAAAGAAAATGTACATGGAAAATAAAGTAAGTTGCCCTAACTTCCAATGTTACTTAGTTTGAACTTGTAATGGCCATTGGTCAGGTATAAGAGAATTTGTTTTTATTTGCATTTCTCTTCAGCTCCAGTGTGACAGATCAACAGACACATTAGGCACCAAAATATGTTCCTTCAGCCATAACTAATATTCAGAAGTTAGTCCAAGCCCAACTTTTCCTTAGATATTTATCTCTGTAACAGGAAGGAGGGCCACACGAGTCTCTCACAGCACTGCTCACTGCACACACCCCAGTCAGCATTCAGACCACATCAAACTCTTCAGATGGCTGCACTTACACATGTGGACAGGAGCTGAGGAGAAGCCCTTTTTTGGCACTATTTATTAAGCCTGTTGCAGATGGTGGTTTACACAGGAACACTTCCAGATGCGGCGTTACATCCTTCATTGAGTAAAATAAGAAAAAAACAAAAAATATACACACGAGTATCAACTGAAATGGAATTTTACAAATGTATTTCTTTAAACATTCAGTAACTTTTTACTTTTTTATAAATTTCTAAGGGAGAAGCGCGTTTTCCCAGTATGTATAAAGTCCAATCTCTTAACAAACGTCTGCTCCTGCTCAAAAGCAGTTAAGTGCACAGAGAGGCACTTGTGTGTTCCTCATCCTTCATTGGAATCCACTCTGTACAAAGAAATGCGTGTTGAACCCCATAAGAAGTGGTCCTTAATATGCAACAGATATTTGAGATTAACTACTTGACGACATGCTTGACAAAGTCCAATTTCCCTCCAGCACACTCATCCCTCAATGATAGATTTATTGGCACAGTTTCAGCCACTTCACATTAATACTGCAGCACCAAGAATAATTCAGGTACAACTGAAGGTTGGAATTTTATAAAATAATGAAAGCTATCAACATGACGAATCAGCTGTCGGGGCTCAACACAGCTTCAAATTCTTGGGAGTAAAAAATTGCATTTTTGACCTAATATAATAAAATGTTCTATTTTATCCATGTAGTTTTCAAAACACAAAACACTGCCGTTCTTTATGGCTTTTGGGAAGTTGGTTGATCCACTGGGATTGAAGCCTTAATTAAAGCACAGTGTTTTAAGAAGGAGAAAACAAGCCACCATCAGCTGTAAAAAATGGTGGGGATTTTGATGTTGATTGAGACTGGAAGCTTGTAGTCTCAGAATAAAGCTAGAGAAGGGTGGAGCCCACCGCTGACGGCTCCACATAGACACCACCTATCAGCACAAGTCAGCAGCAGACTGATCCCAGCTATGTTTGGAACGCTCACACAATCTCCGAGTCACTGCCAAATGAGGCTTCAACATAAGTCATTGTTAGATGGGGATTACAACATTAACCTTAGTTAACCACTGGAGTGAACAAAGGTACACTGCCTGCACTGCAGGCAAGAGCAGGCTTGTCAAGTTAAAAAGGGAATGTCACCATGTTGTAAACACTTCCTCTCAGGAAAGCAGCGTTTCCTTAATTCTGGGGCCTAAAGACCAAAACTTTTTACCCCCAAACAACTAAAGTCAAGTGAACAGCTTTCAATGCTTTTAGTATAAATTGTTTAATATAATAATATTTTACATTAATTGTGTCTTTGTTGTAATGTGTGCTGAAATTCATTAGTTAAAAAACAAACATCCAGTCCTGCTTCCTGCAGTATGACAATTCTCACTGAAACACATGCTGGGCTACAACTAAGTGTGTCCTAAAAGTCATGTTTTATAAAATCACGAGTAAAGTTTCTATTGCATTATGCACATTACTGCATGTGCAAGTGGTATGTAGCCTGAGAGCTCTGTTTGTTTCCATATTGTGTCAGTGTCAGTGGCACTGGTTCAGCTGCAGCTGCTTCACTCTGTCATTAAAGCTGTGATGTGTCTCCATTCTGCAGAGCTGAGACCTTCTCTGGACCTCAGGGCATATTGTGACCAGGTGACCCATGATCTGTTCAATACTTGGAAAAACAAACTCACTCCTTAACTAAAATAGAAACAAAGCGAACAAAAATCTTCAAAAATAATAGTATAAAGCAGGCATGTCCAAACTCAGGCCCGGGGAACAAATGCGGCCCTCAGACCAATTTTTCATGGATCTTAAGCTTCCTGGTGAATTGGCCCACACTGTCCTGAGAAGTACTATTTACAGCACATTTCAGATTTTCTACAATTCCAACCTAAATTACTAACATTTTGGTGCAACACAGACCTGGTATTAAGGCAATGAGACTGAATGTAGATGTGGTGACACTTAAAACATCAGATAAATGCAGCTTTTTTTAACCTTTCACGATTGATTTGTGGCCCTCCGCTTGGTCTATATTTCAATATGCGGCCCTCGATGGAAAAAGTTTGGACACCCCTGATATAAAGCCACATGGTTCTAGTTGACTAATTGGCAAACTCCAAATGGATATCACGATAATGAAAGGAGACAGAGAGCGCATGATGCTATCATTTTGACACCAGACTCTTAATGGCGTCCAAAGTATAGCTTAGAACTACTTCAGTTGGGTTCATTCTGGTAGCGAGTGGATTTAGGCAATGATCTTAGCCTGTGGGGAGCAGCGCTTCAGATTCCTGCAGACTAAGGGTGTTACTTGCCTTCAGTGACACTGCATTAACTTGTGTCTCCCACTGCAAATGGTTACTAATGCACCACGGTAAAACCAAAGATTTTTTTTTTTTTTACTGAATCTGTGAAATATATTCTCATTATTTACTTTATAATAAAACACACAACAGTCAGTGCAACAAAATCCACATTAAATATATATTAATTAATCAATCCAATGTGTCTTTGTCCACACAGTATTACAGACAATGTGAACAAAACAAATACATTTAACACATCTGAAAAGGAGCATGAAGAAGACCTAGTCTTATAATACAATATAATAAATATTATATAATAATATAATATAAAAAAAACTCCATTGTAATGAAATTGGTAAAGAGTACCAAGCCATTAAACAGGATTGGTACACTTTACCTGGGGGATGTACTGTCAGCACTCGGCCATTTCTCACAGCAGATTGCAAATTGCAAAATTGAATGGGTCAAATGCAGAGGACCATCAAATCTACAGATAAAATATACGATTATATACAAAGAGTAGCTTGGTAAAGCTGACAACAAAACAAAGCCTTTACAGTCAAATAATCACTTCGTAGTATATGACACAGTCTTAGCCACTTTGACAGTAAGGTTTGGATACTTCACATTGTTCAGGAAATACATGGCATTCTTTAACACCTCTGTCACAACGAAAACAAAGCTCCAACCAAGTGTACACAAACAAATGCACAATGTGTTGGGGTAAAGGTGCACTGGGGTAAAGGTGCACTATAACTTTTTAGTGGAGGTTTAGCCCCCTGCTTGTCTGCATGGAGATGATGTTATTTTGTCTAGAAAGTTCCAGAGTGTGGCATTAATTTTGTGGAGACTAGCAAGCAATAGCACTGCTACCAGGGCAAATTACAAGTCAGATCTCTGGAGAGGCGAGCATGCGCATAATAGAATGCATGATTTTCAAGGCATTTTTATTAGCAACAAAAACAAAATACATTTATACATTTAATGCCATATGTGGAACATTTGAATCAAAGCAATAACACATGGAGGTGGTACAGTCCCAATCAAAAGTTTAAGACCAGTTGAATAAATGGCAAGTGTCACATTTTGCAAGGTTGGATCTTAACAAGGTTCCAAGTGCAGATTCAGTAAGCACCAAGAAATGGGACGAGAGCAAAACATTTTATTGAAAACAATTAAACTGAAATAGGCTGTTCTGCAGCTGATCAAAAGTTTACACCTCAAAAAACAACCCAAAACCCCCTCAAAATAATATGAAAGTAATGAGTAGTGCCACCATTATTATTGATCACTTCAAAAAGCCCTAACCCTTCAGGAGGTAAGTGGGAACATTACTCCAAGTGGTGAAGACAGACTCTCAAAGGGCATCTACTGTCTGGAACTGTGGTCCAGTTTTGTAAACATCCCTTGCCATCCATCCCCAAAGGTTCTCAACTGGATTTAGATTAGGGAACACACAGGATGGTCCAAAAGCGTGATGTTATTCTGCTGGAAGTCCTTTGTCCTGTGGACTTTGTGAACTGTAGCGTTGTCCTGTTGAAAAACCCAGTGGGCCCTCAGTCATGAAGACGTTTTTGTTTTTGAAGCCCTCCAGTTGCAGATGTCGTCTGATGGTTATTGGGCTGCAGTCAGCACCAGTAACAGCCTTAATTTGGGTCAAGGATCGTCCAGTGTCTTGACGGACAGCTAGACATTCAAATGACTATCTTACTGCATCCCACCTCAGCAGCGATGGCGCATTGGGGGAGGTGCTGACCATGCTCAAACACCCAGCCACGCTCAAAAAAAGATTTTTTTTTTTTTTGTCTTTGCATCTTTGCCATCAGAATGCCATGACAAATAACACTGAATAAGCATTTTTATTTATTCAACGGTTCTTAAACTTTTGATCGGGACTATGTAAGTTACATAGTATAACAGTACATCATAAAGAAACATGATGGCTGTGAGATTTTGTGCTGCTTCTCTTAGGCTGTATTCATGTTAAGACACATTATTTGCATTGAAGTCATCAAATATTTGGAGGAAGGAAATGTGAAACTTCACCAACACTTGTACCTCAAACAGAGCAGAAAATGAGGGTCAGTCTGAATACTGTTGTCTGTCAACTGTACATTTCTGTATATAGTCTTAGTCTATTTTAGTTTATTTTATTCTTAATCTTATGCATGCCTCTTTTATATATTTTATTATATTGTATTCATTGTTTTATGTTGCACCTCACGCTGAAGCAAGTTCCTATGTTTGTGAATTTTGATCACTGACAATGGCAATAAACCATTTTCTGATTCTGATTCTGATTAGCTGAGCTCTCGTCCCAAAATCTGACACAAAAAAAGCGGATTAGTATGCTTTAATGGGGTTTTCTAACAAACAAGATGGGGTCAGCTGTTTTCTTCCATTTGTTGGCTCCAAGGAGAAGAGCACTCGGAGAGGCAGGTGATATTGACATGTGTGCTTGACATTTCTCCTATCACGGACAGAGATAAGAGTGAGAAAGAGAAAAGTCAGCTAACGTGTGGAGAGCCAGGTGAAAGGCCCGGAGAACATATTGAAGATTGAGAGCAAATCACACTGCAGTTCAGACGAGAAATGTGCACTGAGCGGCCAGTTAAACTTGCTTCTCCTCCCCACACCTCTGCGGCTTAGGTATGTCGTGTAAGGCTGTAATTCAGTCCTGCTACAGGCTCATTATCAAACCTCAAAGCTACGGCAGACAATAGAGAGGAAGGAAGTGAGCGTCATCTCAATAGGCATTTTTGTTTCCATGTCATTTACTTGGTGGGTTGGACCAACATCTTTTCAAAAGTATAATAAAAAGACATGCGGGGAACAGTCAGCACTGCACGTTGCACAGGAATCTGACAGTCGTTTAAAAACCTGATTTGTTTAGCATTTAGTGTTTCGCTTAAAAGGTTGATGTAAAAATTTAGTAAACAAATTATTTTAATAAAAATATATGGATTCATATGTGGAAGGCTTCGCGTGTGTTAGCTGGAGTAATGGAAGTAACTGAACAGTTTTATTCATCTTTTCAATTATGAAGTTGGTGTACTTCTTCGTATACGCAGTTGTTTTTGAATGAAATCCGTTCCTCTATAGTTAATTATTGCACAGGGCATGTTTTTAGTCAGCCAAGAATTTCATTAGTCAAAATACTGCCCTGGCATTTAGTTAAGACATGTTTCCATGGGAGTTGGTTTAGGACCACACTGCAAAAAAACAAAAATCTGAAACCCACTCAAAACAGAAATCAAAGTCCCAAACATGAACTCAGTAATGATTTCATGATTTCAACTAATTTCATTCATTTGGGTCAAGGATCTTCCGGTGTCTTGATGAACAGCCAATCAGATCCTCTGGCTCAATGCTGGTGTAATTTTTTTGAGTCTTCCACTTTACTTTTTTGTTCCATAACCTTCAGGATCTTTTAAGAAATTTAAAATTACTGTCTTACTGAAAATGACACTGAATCCGTATTTTTGCATTTGGCTTTTTTGGCTTTTTTGGCTTTGGCTTTTAAAAGCATGTGGTCCTAAAGTTTTGATCAGCTGCAGAACAGCCTATTTCAGTTCAGTGAGAACGCAACGTTTAAAATCAATACTATATTTTACAGGTAGCCAGCGAAGGGACGATAAAACTGCAGTGATATGGGCTGTTCTAGGAATTCCCATTAAAATCCTTGCCATAGAGTCGGAGTCTTTGAAAAGCTGACTTATTAAAGGAAAAATATTAAGCATTTTCACATTATTATTAGCATTTAAACTTGAACTTGAATGTGCCCTCTCATGTTTTGAAACAAACTAAATGAACAAGTTTCTCTGCTGTCTGGCCTGGCACTTACCGAGTATATTCAGCCAGCAGGTGGTGCCTAGCGCTATACACAATTTAGTGACGTTATCTCTGGGAGAAACTCTGGTCAGGCTAGCAGTTGCAGTTACCGTGTTTAGACAGCCAAAATGCTCAGATTGAGTCTGGCTGATTTAAGTTTAACTTAAATGACCTCTGGTCACCTAGGGACCCTCGAGGGTCCTTTTGAGCAACTTTTTTTTCAAACTTCAATATTTCAATGAGGTCAGTCCCATGAGATTTCCCACAGTTTCATGGACTGAGTCAAGATTTAAAATGCCACCATGATTTTTTATCTCACATGTTCAGTTCAAGACCTTGAACAAAAGGGTAAGTTCGTCACCTTCGGGACCCCCGAGGGTCCCCATAAAATCCATAGAGATTAATATTTATTGTACTTTCAAAACTTAGATCTCTTCATCTACTTCTACTCTACTCATAAATGTGCAAACTTTATATATATATATATATATATATATATGATTTTTTTATTATATGGCCATTTTGCCAGAAAAGTAAACTCCTAGTAAACTTTAAAAAAAAAAAAAATAAAAATGGCATATTACCAAATTTAAAGCATTTTTAAAAAAAATTTATTAGCCTTGTATATATAAAAAATACGAACTTTATCCAATCCCAACCATCACAAAGTGACGTGAAAAAGCGGTATAGGTGCTTCGGGGGTTTTGTTGTGGGAGCGCTGGTTCGATTCAAGCCCTCACTAAAGATCTATACGGGCGAAGAGGCCCAGAGAAGTTTAAGAAATGCAGAAAAAGCTAAAGATAAACCAGAAATTGTTTGTCTCCTCTAGCCACGTCTCAAAGCACTACAAATTTGGAAGTGCCAAAAATTTTTTGTAACTTGCTGAGATTGGCTTTATGATTACATATATACATATATATATATATATATATATATATATATATATATATACACAACATATAATTCAGGTATGATTTAGATTTTATTAATTACGAAAACACGTGCTACGTTTGGGTCACGTCAGCTGCCTGGAAATGCAGTTCGTAATTTGTGTTGTTTATAACTTTGGTTTCTCATTGATTATTTGTTCCCATTTTCTTAATTACCAATACCTAACAATCAAAATAATTCCAATATGCCAATAAGTATAACACTATACCTAGTTTTACAAAAGTTATCAAATTATTTAAGTATTGCAAAAAAACAATACAAATTTCAGAAACGTAAACCGTAAATCTTTCAAGCTCGTTACACCTGTGTCATACATATATTCAGCATAGAACATCGTTAACATTGTAAGAATAAATCCAGAATCAATTTGACTCAAGTGATAAAAATGTCAGAGATTCATTTTTAGATAGCTTAGATTTCTGCTGACTGGCACTGACACACAGAGATAACCTTTTCCTGGCATGGACTGATAGAGGAAATCTGTCATTTTCGATGCGTATTGGATCTACAACAAGCATCTCGTGGTCTGATCCAAGAGCGGGCTGCTTCTATAGACAGATAGATGTGCAGGCTGGCTCCTGGGATCACTCCGTCAAAGGGCCGCAGCGGCTTCAGAGCTGCCAGGGTTTGAGAGAGGAACAGCAGGTGCACACGGTGATACTGCGGGTTTCAAAGCCAAGCTGCCTCCTGTCAGCTCCACACTACTGCTTTTGTTTACTGGGAACAAACCAGCATCACTTTGTAGTGTCCTTGAGAGAAGTTAGTCTGGAGCGGAGTGGAGCGATGAGCTGGGAGATGAGCCTTTTAATTAGTGCAGAGACAGGATGATAGCTGATCATCTGTCTCAAGTCACTCTGGCATGAAGAGTTAAGCATCATTAACGGAAAAAAATGCATCAGGATATTGGAGCTTATAGAAAGACACATCGGCTGTCAACAGCTTAAAATGTAGCTAAATGTGTAACGTGCCGCTGATTTCAACCCAATTTCAATTTCACATTTCTGTGGGTGCAGAGTGGTACATCATAGAGTGCATATCTATGAAGGGAGCATTCCTAAATGTTCAATAAGCTCTTTAAGGCTGGGTATTGGCCAAGAACCTCATCATACACGATACAATTTAAACGAAACATTTCAATATTGAGTATATTGTTGATAGTATATAAAAAGTTATGATGTAAACTTTCAAAAAAATAAGGTGACTTTTCTACACTTTTCTACCCAAAGGCATCGGTCACAGTACACTGCCGTATGGATACAGTATTTTGAGTACAGCCGCTGTTAATCTACATTAGAAAAAGATTCAAGTATATGGGTTCAAATTAATTGACTTAATTTCTGAAAAGTTTTGATTTGTTACATTTATTTGTGTACCAGTCTTAAAGAAAAACAAAGCCGAGTCAACCATTTACACAATGGATGCAGTACGGCCTTGAAAAAAAAAAAAAAGGAATAAAAATAAATAAATATGGAATAAAAATAAAGGAATAAAAAAATAGAAAGGAATAAAATAGGATAACAATGGTGGCTTGCTTCACCATTGCAGTAAACCGTAAATAGTAAACGACTGTGAAAAACCAGGGTTGATGCAACTATTGACATCCCAGGCATTAGGTAAGCGCTGATATAATTAGCATTCATGAGTCAAGTAATTAAAACATCAATGTGACCGAGCCGTGCTGTTAAGACACTGCCGCTGTTGTTGCTGAGGCTTTAAGCAGTCACTACGGCCTGTGCATTTTGGAGGAGCTGTTTAAGTGAAGCTATGATCTCCATCTGATATCAAGCTGATGCTGCATGTACGGCGTGCGTCTGAAGACATCGAGGCTATTTAACTCCCACAATGTCTCCCAAGCGGCAGCCGGTGGGACTCCTGCACACACTGTACAGTTTAAACAATGCACACTATTCAGCATTAGAGGAGGCCAGGAGCAAAGTGCCAGCACTGTCCTCCCACTGAGACCATTTAAACAAGTGTGAGTGAAACTGGGCTGAGGGAGCATCCACTTCATTCTTACGCTCCTCACCTGCAGCGGCTCTAACAAGGATTTACACGCTATTATCATGCCAGGCACAGACACTGCCGAGAAGAAAAGCTTTTGAGGAAAACTCTAATCCCCATAAAAAGTTTTCAAAGTGAGTCTCGTCTCAGTCTTTGAAGAGACGGTGTCTGAACGTTTGAGCTAAATATATAGCACTTTCCATTGGGTACAATTATTCTACACCAATGTGAGTTTATTATGTAAAATATAATAATGAATGAATCACCAAACATTATTTCAGTCTTCATTAAAATTAGGATCATTCGTACAGAGACAAAGTGTGCTTGTAAAGAGAACAAACGTGATATGAAACGAGAGTGGAATCTAGTATGAAAAAGCATTACATTTTACTAAACAGGTGTTTCTGTGTCTGTGCGTTCACACAGCATGCACTTCACTGTCAACGGAAATAATTGCTGTTTCTTAATTATGTAATTTTTCTCCTCATTGGGTGTAATAATTATGATAAATTGATTAATTCCATTCATTAATTACACATCTTGGGTGCAAACCAAATGAACTTACAAGGTTACAAAGAGATTTCAATTTTTTACAACTTTTACATACTAATTACAAACTAATGAACTTGTAAGAATAAATTTACAAAAAACTAAATAAATTTAAAATAAAACGGCGAAATTCACCAGTTGTCATCAGTTACAAATGCTCACCACCTGTTTTGTCAGTGATGAAGCAAAGGCATTTGTTCTAAATCATCTCAGTTGTCGACATACGTACAAGGGCAACTGCACTGGCTAATGTCAGGAAATTATTAATGAAATCTAAAAACGTAAAATAGAAATATATTACAGTATTTGTGCCTATTATCTGCAGCATCATTTTGAACTAATGAAATAAACAATCTTTCCACAAACGTTTTATAAGTTAAGGCCAGTAGGTTTTTTTAATTGCCTGAACTAATTGAAATGGATGGTGATTATCCTGACGACAACTCTGCAAGAACATTATGTCTAAGGAAGGAACAGCACACTTGGGTCAGTGACAAAGTACAAAGACATTTCAGTGATAGTTTGCCATCATTTGTGTGTTGTCATTTGAAGGCCATTATAGAAACTGGAAGCTTTAAAGTGGACATATCATGCTTTTATTTTCACCTTTTGAACATTTAAAACATTTACCTGGGGTCTAAATAAACTATACCTGCAATCTACAGTCTGAATTCCTCCTAATTTTCTTTCTCCATGCCTCTCTTTTACCCCTTTTGTAAGGAGCGCTTTTGAGCGCCTTGTTTTGGCACTGTCTCTTTAAATGCAAATGAGTTAGTTCGCACCCCACCCCCTCCCATGCGCATTGCATGCAGACTCCGCCCCGTTCAGCCATTGTTGTAGTCCCAAACACAGTCCGTCTGTCGGATCCAAAACTTCTCCAGAGTTAGAAAAAAAACGTAATGACAATCGAAAAATGGAAACAAGCGAAGACATCAACATCCAGCCTTAAATGTACGAGCCAGAGTCTGACACAGACCAAGAGGAAATCGAAGAAGACGATCCTCCGCAGCAAAGACTTCAAATGGCTGCATCTCAATGGTTTGTTTACTACTGTGTAATTCGCTACGCGCTCCGTTAGCTTAACTGTGTGTGAAAGATATTAGCAGGTTGTCCAATGGACCCTCACTTTACCATCTTACTACAACAACAGTCCGGGGGAAAAGGCTACTGTCAAGTCAGTCAGTGTAGTTACGGTGCTGCGGGCTACGCTTGCTGCGCGCTAATGCTAGCGACATGCTAACGTCAGCTACGAGCAGTCTGATGTGAGTTCTGCCTTATGAAAACCTCAAAAATAAATGTATTATATGTATATATAAAGACATGTGCCCTAAGCAGCTGGAAAACAGCCGAGTAAAAGATGGGCAGCTACAGGTGTAATGCTAATCCCTCACAAATGGCCAGAACACAGGTAAAGAATGACTGGATAAGAAATAGGTCTAATAAACAGTGTTTCAGCGTTTCTTGACTTAACGCTCCAGTATATCGTCATCTCCATAGACTGAAGGAACTGACCCTTCGATCAAATGCAATCTTTGAGCAAATCCCTGGTTGTACTGGCGGAGGTTACTGAAGCACTCCTCTTTGAAGTGCTTAGCACACAAACTGAACTTTCCCCACTGTCAGTGGTACATTACCACGAAAAATAAAACGTAACCAGCCGATCTCAGTTGTTCAGATGTAGGCGGTCGGTGTAATGAGTTGTGCTGGTAACACAACCAAGAACAGAGCATTTTAACTTGTCCACTCGCACCTTTGACATCTTTGCGCTTGGACTACAAAATCGCTACGAGGAAAATAAAGATGGCGGTCTCTACCGGAAGCTCTTGACCTTGTTTAGTAGTTCCGCTGTGACGTGATAGACAAAAATACGTAACAGATAATGCGGAAATTCGAACGAACTGAGAAATATGTTGCAAAATTTATATAAATATATCTCTGCAGCTACTTAAGTGATTAATTTCAACTTTTAGCCACTACCAGACACCCACAGTACACAATAAAAGGTATCTAAGGGCCAAAAAAGTAGATTTTGCATGATATGTCCCCTTTAACTAACAATATGATTAGATTCACTTTATTATCCCCATTGCGCTCTATATTAGAGTTGTCAAAAGTATCGAAAATCAGATACTAATCAATACTAAAATAAGCATTGAAACTACAAACTCATTTGAGCAAGTAACTGTCAATACTTAAAAAACTGCATAAAACAGGATCAATACTCTATTTGACAAATCTCACCTGCAGCACCTGAAGACTCTTCTCCCACACTGGAGGTGGAGCAGAAGGATGAACCTATTGTGCAGGTTTCCAGATTAAATACAAGACATCTCCACTCTGTTTAAATCAGCAAGGAAATTTCTGTTTTCCTTCCCTGCTTACTCTACCGATAACACGCGTGTGATTATAAAAGCAGCCCAAGTGGTGTGGGAAAACAAACTGGATTTTTACAAGCGTCACATGCGCTCCACACTGCAGGCCGTATGGGAAACAGTGTCAAGAAGAGTTGCGTGTTGCATGATCAAAACTGGGGCAGGGAAAAGTTAGTAACACCTAAATGTGACAGACTGCAGACAATGTGGAATATGTTCAAACCGAATGAACGCGAAAACACAAAACCAAGAGGAAGTAAGGTGACTTTGGGTAACCGCACAATGCACACATGTGACTTTAAAGTACAGTCTTGACAGAAAGGAGACTGGTGTGGATTTTCACATGAGCGTGTTCTCCGCGGGCCTTGTACACACTGAAACATTCCTCAGGACAAGTACACTCATCATACTGTACGTCTTTAACCCCGCTGACTTCAAAAAGCTCAGGTTTCTCAACATGAGCAAGTGTGCATGGATTCCACAGACGCCTAACATGACACAGGGCTCCAAGACACGGCATGCATGTGTGGAGTCTGTCTGCACATAATGGACAGGCGCAAAACAACAACGAGAGGGAGAAAGGAGGACTGTGTAAAGGCAAGGGGGGGCAGACATAGTTTGACAGGGGTTGCTCGAACTTGTCAAACAATTATCAGGAAATGTATGGCCATCCAAGTATAGCCATAACACGTGGAAATACACTATATAAAGTTTAAGTCTCACAGGTCCCTGCCCTATACGGACGTTTGCAGTGAACAGTCTGAAAATGAAGCTGTAAATTAAAAGGCAAATCATCTAATCAAGATATTTTTACTGGAACTAAAACAAATTGTAGATAGGTTTAATAATAATAAAGTCTAAACACAAAGTTCAGTCACATCGGCGGATAAATGCAGTCATAACAAGCCCTTTGCTTCTAGGCTGTGTTTTCGAGTCTATAGGAACAGATTTCCCTTCCCAACACTCCTTAACTCGTACAGCAGGTTAGTTATTAGAGAGACAGAGCTAGATGTCGCAACACTCGCAGACCGTTGTGATAACGAGTTCAGCCGGTTGTAACAATCCATTCCTTCAGTCGCCGTGAGTAGGTCAAGTGTTTCATATCCGACCACGATCTACACCATTAATAAAAAGGCGCTCACGAGTCAGGACTAATTAATAGCACCTGTCCGGAGAAAATAGGCTAATTTAGCTTCATAGCACTATCTCAGCCGAGTTGAATATGAAGTGAACTCCCACATTTCAAACTTTTGTGGAGACTTTCTTTCACCCACCTTCTCCTTGTTGTCATGCTCCGCTGGAGGTGAAGTGGGGGACTTTACGCTGCTGCCCACTGCCACAGCCTGAGTGACGGTGATGGTGCCGCCCGGAGCTGGGCTGTTCTTTTCCACAGTTTCCACCTTGATAAGTCTATGCGTTGGGGAAACATATTTGATATCCGGTGAACTCACAGTGTTCAAACTCGAGCCGAAGGAAATATTTCCACCGGGAGTGTACGGATCCTCGAAGTCCAGTTCCTTTTGTATTTTGTAAGCGGTGAGGATGTCCGGCTGTGCGCCGGAGGGAAACGTAGCCCCCCCGGAGCTCGGAAAGCCTGGCGCCCCGGTCACCGCGGTGTGACAGCGGCGGTAGTCCGGTTTCGGAGGCGCCGGAGGGGGTGCTTTGGTAGTTTTGAATCCTAGGTGCTCCTTGAACCACTTGGCCATGCTGCCAGTGCATCGCTCACAAGTCAGTGATTGTAGTTTAGTTCCAGCTTTTCTGCCACCGCTTCCCCGAGTGTGTTGGTCAAAGTGTGCTCCCGGGTCGCGCGCAGCTGGCTCTCCGTGGTCCGTGCGTGTCGCCAGTCTGGTCCCGCGTGGGTGCGAAAGGAGCGCGCCTGAGCCGAGGCGCTCTCACAGACACTTTTAGAGCTCCGCTGGGTCAGTCACATACACACGCTCACTACAACTGTCGCTCTCACTGCGCCCACTGCTCTCTCTCTCACGTCGGCTTCCACGCTATGCAACATGGGAGCGCTTGAGCAAGAGGAACACGCCCCCTCAACCTGCTCTCCCACCTGAGAACATCCACTGCCACCTACCGGACTGTCCTATGGTCAAACCAAGAAACTTTTGGGAACGAAAGTAGCCTATCCTCTTAGTAAAATGTTCATTGGGGCACTGGTTAAATTAAACAGTAGCCTATTGTCTTCATCACTGTCTAAAAATGTTTAGGTCTTTAAAAAAATCAGTTTTCAGTTTATGGACCTGTAGGTCAGCCAGTAGCTTTTATCCTGTGTTTTGGGGAAATACTCCTATTAGGCAGACCATTTAAATGCAAATGACCAGTACAGTGGTTTATGTCTGTGTTACACAGTAAAACATGTAGATTTGAAAACAAATTTGGTCAACTATAGATGTTCATGATAATGGTAAATAGCAGCGCTAAATCTCAGAGAGATAAACACATACTAATGTTATAATGGAAGACGTAGTTTGCATTATCAGGAGTAATGTCTGCAATGCAGCAGGCTGTTATGAAGCAACATTTCTTTTTAATAACAGTTTAAATAAATGCACAGTGCTCATGCGAATCATGGTCCTGAGGCAAAGCAGAGTTTAACCCTGGCAGCCCACTGGGAGAGACACTTTAAAGGTCTGAACAAAAGCCATTACTTCTGCCCTGAAATTCTGCCAATGTTGCACTCTGAGCAGGACCACAGAAATCTGACCAGCTCAATTTTACTGCACTTTAAAGGAACAATTTCACCCACAGCAGGACATTGATCTGGATAACTAAATTATTATACATCAGAGACATTACAATGTCAGAGCGTATGAAGTATTAAAGCAAAGCTAGTTTGGAACAGTCTTTTAGCAAACTTAGTATACTGTACATTCTATTGTGGGAATCTGTGCACGATGTAATGTGTAAAGGAAACACAAAGTGCTTTCAACAGTCAAGCAGCACATTTACATAATGTTCACTGCAATGACAAGACCAGACAAAGTATACCACAGAGGTAAAGATGTAGCTTACATCAAGTGTGGTTAAAAACAACACCAAATAAATGAACATTACAAAATGTACACTGCCCAACAAATTACTAATAATTGGTGCAATATCTTAAGAGGAGTGATGCTAAGGACCTCAGCAGTTGCTAATCTTGCATCTGGACTGTGTTGTTCCCTCTCTAAATAAAAGTTCATAGCTCTTAGTGCTTCCTGATGAACAAAAAGCTGCCAGTTTTAGTTTCAGAAAAGCTGGGCCAGCATGAATTAGTCAAGTTATAATAAGTAGCTGTGTTGTAAGGAGGATCAAGAGATAATGCTAACCTAATTTACAAGCCTATATGTGGTCCCTATAGCCTTCGTTCATTCACATTGTGTTAGTGATTATGGCTTCGAACCTGTCAGAGGAAACTATGTCCTCCTGTAAATCCAGCCTGGTCACAGTGGTACTTTATAATGGATTCCTTTCTCACATATATCTTTGATATCCTCTTGTGACATTGATGATAACGTATTGTCTTTAAAATAATCTCATTTTGATGCCCAAATGAACACATTTTTCATCCAAGTGCACCATTAATATCTAATAGAGACTCTCACTATACAATTCACTCATGGGAGGGTAGAACTTGCAATCCTATTCATTATTCATTGGAGGCATTCCTACATCGTCCTAAATATTTCTGCTAGTCTCAGATTCATATTTCCTCCATCGCGCCGTCTGCCAGCCATAAATATGCTCACAAAGCATGGCACTCTAGACGACATTTTACCTTTTGAACCCTGTAAGTATGTCACCGACTTTGATATGATCCAAGCCATGAAGTATGAGGATTTGCTGCCTATTAAGAAGCGTGTGGGTGTGTGGTCAGCGATGCTGGAAACCTCAATTGCAATAGCACTGTCAGACTACTTGAAAGAGATTGCACAAGTTTTAGCTTGAGGCCATTTTAATGAGCTATGGATTCAACCGTTTATTGTAGCACCAAACCAGTGTAGTTATATACAATGGAGGAACAAAAACTTATAAGTAATAGGGATGAGATAAGACACAAATCCCACAAGACGAGAACGAGGCGAGAGGTTGACTTTGTAATAAATCAATTGCACTGCTCAGTTCACAATTTTGGCCTCACATTTAAAATCACACTTTTGCCGTCACTGAGGTGTTGCTTTTTTAAAAACTACTGTTTCTCACAAGGTATAATTCAAACCCTTTTTTTGGTGAAAAAAATTGTACAAATCATTTTCCACATGGGTGCAGAATCTTCAACTTTATCTTGCATGTTCTTGTTTCAATGTAGAACACTTGAAGTTGGTAATGATGGCTTACTCGACTTATACCATTTCTACTGAGAGTTTTTAAAATTCACATTTCACATTCAAATGAATCAGTTTGCAATGACGCACTTCACAGCACTGTGCAGAATTATAAATATTTGATAAATATTTAATTCAGTGTTATTATCCTCATCACATCTAATTTCCCCTTTTACTTCCTCTCATCCTCACATTAAGCAAATGATTATTATGTCAGTCATGTTCCACCTTGAATCCTGTGTCATTATTCAAGTACAATTACCAAAGTGTGAACTGCCACCAGTTCAACTCATAGTGGGTGTAATTCTGGAGGGTGTTATGATTGGACTCTTTCCCACTGTTTTAATTTCTAATATCCCTTCCAGACAAACACACTCCCCGGTTGTGCGGATAGACTGCGGCCGCTTTTCAAACCTCCCTTTTGGAAATCAGTCTGAGTTACTGTCGGTTACTGTTACAGTCTGTTATAGCACATTTTGGTTCATGAACATATTTTGCCGCTTATGTGTTAGGAGCCAAGCAGTAATACCCTGAAGTATTAAGTTATAGCCGACTAAAACAAACATAAATAAAATAAAATGAAAACCTCAGAGTGAATTGGGTTTTGCAAATGGAAATTCGGTCAGATGTTGGTACAATTAAGCATTACAAAAAACACTATATTGTCATCATTTATTTGCAATGAAATAAATGGAAAAAAAAGAAAACGCTATCTTGTCAAGAATTGGCATGAAGTCCCCTGGGCGTTTGCCAAATTTAGAGCAGTAAAAATGAAAAATATTACCCAGCAGCCACTTCCAAAGCTGCTATTGTGATGGTAATGTTACACAAGTGGCTAGCTGTGCACATGCCACTACCTATTACAGCCTAAACGCTTCCAGGCCAATTTTTAGAGGGAGTATTGAAGGATGCTTGGTCTTGACGGACATCTTTACAGAGTAACGACAGCATATTTCACTCTTGCCTAATATAAATGTTTGAACAATAGCATCTGCGCGCCTGCCTCCCCTGCATTTGTGTTCAATGAATGCATGTGGGCTGCTGGGAAAACAACTCAAGACAAACAGCGCTGATAGCTTTGCTTGATAATTAATTGCCAAGCTAATCCTGGAATTGCAGCACTTTAATTTAGAGCGTGTTCTTAATGGCTAAAGCAGGACACATTTTGACAATGAAATGAGCAAACAGATGCGCCAGTTTTCAGCTCAGCACATGATGACTAGCCATGAGTATCTTTTCAGTAATATGTTAAAAAGGCCTCAGTGACTGAATTAATTTTGTATTGATCCATGTGGCGTAATTCAATGTTATGGTTGGCTTGTAAGGATTGGTATATCAATAACTTGTTTGTCTTATAATTGTGTATTGATTCAGCTAATTTACTTTGGCTCTCTTTAAAACTTTGAAAACAAAAGTTAATGTCCAAGTCTAGGTCAACACAGTCTTGAATGTCTTTTTAAGCCTGACTAAAATGTCCCTTAATTCAAACTGAAGCTGTTTCTGAACCCTTTGCAGCACACACAAATGGCTACACTCTTTGCGAAGCTGAGACTCTGTAATTTTGGTCTCTGGTGTTTGATTTAGACAAGTTCTGCACAGCGGAATAAGTAAAGACAAAACAACAAGGAGCAGCACGCTGTTTTAACGCACCAACACGGAGTCTAGAATGCCACAACATGCAGTGGAGCTTTGGTCTTAAGCACAGGGAATGTGGCAGTAATTTCACACTCTAGTTTACTCTTGAGTAAACTTTAGCCTCCTTCTATCAATCGTTTCAAGATTCAAAATTTGTCATAATTGGAGAAATCAAAAAGCCTCCTCTGAGTTCTCTGACAAACTTAGTACGAGACTGTGAAAAGGTTATAATCATTGGTGACTTCAACATCCACGTGGACGATACTAACAATTGTTAGTAACGATTGATACTAACATCTTCTGATTATCTAACTTTCTAATGGTTAAATAAACAATTTTGTGCAGCCCTGTGAGGCAACTGCTGTTGGGATTTTGGGCTGAGTGACTTACGACCTACGTTTTTGAACCAAAACAAAATATTAGTAAACTTTTATTGCAGATTCCATAATCATGCTGAGGACTCCCGGCTTTAGACCACTCGACCACCGGCAGCTCCCATCGACATTATTTCTGACCTAAAACTAAATTATCCCATCCGACTCAATCTGATAATACAAACCAGCATAGTCAGCATAAAACCCTTGCAAACAAAGGTAGATCTCCCATTTCTTCAGTGTAATGTAGTCCTGGATGTCTGTTTCGGCCATACCAGAGCATTTATTCATCAGCCAGGTGCATAATAGTCATCATTAACACCGTTCTTAGACTTTGCAGACACAGGTAATTTGGCATTCACTCACAAAAACAATGCTTGTATTGGTAGAAAAGCACAGATGTTGATGAATCCATGGCGAGATTACACATGCCACTAAACATGAGCACGCTGCATTCTCCAGTAGTTCCCTTACACCTTCCCAGACAAATTAGACACAGCTCACTGACACTCAATGGGCTTCTCCAGGGAAATTATCACAAGACAATAGCCTCCTCATCTTCGTTTTATGTTCCGAAAGGTACAACAGGCAGAAAATAGAGCAGGAGAGAGATAGCTTTCGGTAAAAATGAGGGCTAGACTGACAGTATTTGACGAGCAAGGAACTGTGAATGATAAGTAATTTCCTCAATGCACATAGCCCAGAGACTCTATAGAAGCGGTGTTTTCAGAGGGATGATTACCTCCTGAAGATGACGGATGTGTGGCGGTAATGGCGGAGGCAGGATGTCCAGAGCGCTTAGTGGTTGATGACTCGCCACTGGAAGCCATAACCACGGGCTCATTACACCCAAAGCACGAGCTGGAGTCTTCATCCTGTGGCAGTGAAGACAGGTGAGCGAAAGAGGTGTGCTCAATTAGGCAGCAATATCTTCACCCATTTTCTACAGGCTGTGGTCTTAAAAAACGTGCAAAATACAAAAGAGGGCAATGTAACAGTGAGGGTAATCTAGGGTAGTCGAGTTTTTCAAGACAAGTCGACATCAAAAGACAAAACGATTTAAAGTAAATTCCAAAATCAGTGTTGGGATGTAACTAAACCGGAAAAAAAATTCACAATATTACTACAGCTGTTTCTGCAATCGCCTAGCTCTTATCACTTTAGTATTCAATAAACTCCAAATGCACATGGCTCTCTATCTTATTGTCGCAAAATAACAATAAATATCCATAAAATCCACTTGTTTCCTCTGCGTTTTGGAAAGGCAGACGATCAGAGTGCGTGTCTGCTACACCAGTTAAATGTTAACAGAGTCTTTACACCTTCCTAACTCAGCTTTTATTTGGTTACTTTTACTTTAACTCTTTATATTATTCAATCACTAGATCTAATTCTTCATCTTATTTGCTCCTGTTCACTTCTCTCTCAAACTCTGCAGTTTCTCTGATTGAGAGGAGAGAGAGAGCGCTGTCTGATTAATCCCCACTGCGACTCAGAGCAAAATAACAAGCGTAAAAAGAGTAATTACTTAGATTACTCGTTACGAATAAAAATAATGCCTAATTATAACTGTATTCTGGTACAGTTACTCTTTCATTTAGTTCAGAACATAGTTACTCTCCTGAACTCAAGGGAATACCATGGTATTTCATTTAAGATTTAAACTGCATGATATCAGTCAAAACAATAGTGGTGAGTGCATGTAATATTTTTCCTTCTCTAATCAGTGTTAAATATAACAAACAGAGCAAAAACCATGTCACGTTTTTTTTTTTTTACAGTATAATAGTGTATTATGTAAATCAACATTAATGATTTGACCCTGTAACGGAATCTTTTACAAAATATATTTTAATTCAGGTATTCGGTATTCTGTAACTAAATACATTATAAGTATTCTTCCCAACAATGTCCAAAACTATAATAGAGAATAGAGAGAATTTTATATCATCTTCTATATTTTTAAACTGATTTAAATGTATATACATATATAGATAGATTTTTTTTGTATTGCTTGCTTGCTATTTCATTTTGTGTCATGATCAGGCTCTTCCTTATGTGTGTGCATGAGCAATGTTTTGAATTGGCTTGAAATGTTTTTGTTTAGCTTTTTTTTGTAGTTAAAAGTGAACCATATTTAACATTCCTACAAAGTTACTACAAAGAATGCCAAGTATTCAGATGATGGCCAGGTCAGGGTCATTTAAATATGATAAGGTTAAGTTTACCCTGCATTAGATTAAAAAATCAGCCCACTGGTTTTGTCAGTTATAATCTTGTGTATACACAGTTTTCAGTGTTTTAGTGGATGCCTCTTGGGGTTAAGCAGTTATAAAACAACACAGACAAAAGGATACATTCACACTTGAGAAAATGTCGAAATCATATATTCAAGCCAAGCCCAAACAGAGGCTGTTATCATTATGGAAGGAGATTTCTTTTGCTGCAGCTCAGCCACTGTACCAGCTCACAAAGGTCTTATTTGCATATGATTTTGGAACAGTGAGACAGGAACCTTCAAACCCTGTTATCCAGAGGCACTGACCCGTTTCAAGTTGTTGACCCAAACAATCCAATGCGCACTGTCTCAGCTACTACACTCCAGTGATAAGATAACAGGACAGCTTCAGCAATGGATCACAGCCCACAGAAACCATTCAATTTTATTTAATACATTTTCAACTATCTGTATACATTCTTTTTTTGTATGAAATTGGTGCTCGGTAACCAAGAGTATGCATTAAATTACTACTTTTTTATTATTGATAGCAAATTGTATTTATTTATCAATTAAAGCTCATGTTTGAAGGATTTAGATGGACAAATGTTAAGTGCTGAGAGTTTTGATCTACCAAGCTCAGAAACTACCATCTTAACTGAGGGCAACTGGGTTTAAATCCAATAGAGTGTGTGTCCTAAACTGTCTATTTCAAAACAGTCCCTATGTTTAAACCCACTGTATATGATTTTGTGTTTTGTAAATCTAAAAAGGTACTGCACCAGCAACACAAGTGCATTGTTCTTGTGCTCCACTGTTGTATTGGTGTCTTTGCAATGCATTTGTTTTTCTTGCATTTAACTAGATGCTCTATCTGGGATATTTACAGTAAAAAATAAGAGATTTTCCCTTCTGTGCAACAGTAGCTTTGCATATTTAACAGTAGCATATGGATAATTAAAGTCACTCTGAATTTTATTGTCTCTAAGGTCCCTGAAACTATGGTCCCACATACTGTTATCTCTTCATAAAGTGCCTATGTAAACCAGAGGTTCCACTGATTAAATCACAGGCTCTTTGGGTTTGATACACGCCGCACCAACATACAGTACATTTCCCTTTTATGAGGCCCAGACCTGTGTTTTGGAAGGAAACAGCCACCTAGGCAATAAGGCACAGTACTTTATTAGATGAATCTTTATGGGCTGTGAATGCCAGGAGAGCTCCAGGCAGCTGTCTTTTCTATCTTCTCTCTGAAAATTGTCTCCTTACTGTCATTTTTATACTGATCACTGCAGCCTGAGAGGTGATAGTTTTTGCATAACCTTTTTCTTCTGAGTCTGAGTCTGTTTCTGTTGTATCTGGTGTGCTGATCAAGGTACAAGTTTATGATTAATTAGAAAGTGATTTAATTCAATGTCCAAGCTATTTGGAATTATTATTTTCCAGTAATCTAGATAATTTCATATGGGTGGTACCTATTTTATCAACTAGTTGCTTGAGTGACCAGTAAATCAAGCTGTAATATTAAAATTGTACTCACAGTTTAACCAGTAAAGACTGAAAAAGAGGGTTATCGTCACACAAGTCAAATATCTAGCAGAGACTGCTCATTGTTACTATAGTTCAGTTTAAAAGTGGACAGGTCTCTGTCCAGTGGCTCTCATCTTAGGCCCGTGTTTGCTGAGTTTGTTCTATTTGTGCAGTAATTCTAAAATCGTTAGCTTTTACTTGTACCAAGAGTGAATACTGATGGAAAAAATCTGAAATGTAGCCTTCCCTTGGTAACTGCAAAAAAGTAAACTGCAACAAAAAAGTAAACTTTCAATCTGTGTCAACCACAACTTCGGTCTAAAGTAAATGATATTTGAAATAGAGCAATGCACACCTTTTTTGTTCCCCGTGGAAACATCCTGAGACAGCTCCTCCCCCGAGAGAACAGCAGCCTGCCACAAGTTCTGCACAACACACAGACACACAGCTAAAAGTGGGTTTATTAGACTATAAATAGCCACGAGGTAATCCACTAGCATGAGGTCACTCCTTTGAAAGTGTTGGGGGGAAAATGGGCTGCCATGACTGGGCTGCTGATAAACATGTGACAACTTCACAACCAAGAATGGACCATTACGTCAACCTGTTATACAAGCTATTCTTTTCCCCTATCTTTGCTCCCACAGACGAATGCAAGTCATGTCCCATATGACCAGTCGTAATTAACGCTCGGTAATAAAACCAAGCCCTGTGGGAGATTCACAATATATTTAATTGGAGTTAATGTTATAAGCCACAGACAGCTGCCTTGACCAATACGTTTAACTATAAAATATATTACAAGCATGTCATTTCCTTTAAAAGATTCAATAAATAAATGGTTCCCGTCACTGAACACCAAGCTGTAAATCTGACTCCATATTCCCAGTGCACTTAAATGTAGTGATATTCAGCGTGTGTTTCATTGCCTACTAGTGATTGTGTTTATGTAGCATGCTAATGAGCCACTTGTATCAGACAGGGTTCACCTTGGTGCCCTATCTAACCAGGCTGTGACAGAGCATCAGAGGGTTATGCTCTGTGCAGACAGGCCCAGTGGCTTTATGATCCACTGCACTTCATCTGCATGCACACAATCTGGTGACACACAGATGAATGCAAACTCAACCAGACACTTTCCACAAGCGCCCACTCTCAGGGCAGAAAGGGACTGGTCGGAGGAGTAACAAAAGCTGATTGATGTGTTCAGGCACACAATTACTGAACAGAAGCATGCACAAACGTCTAGCGACTTTCAATGACTACAAACGCTTTTAGACCGCAGGGGATTTTGACCAAGCGTTGCACAATATGTAGGTAGAAATATGCAATCTGTTGTAGCTAACGAAAAACAATGTATAGATGGGTACTAAGCCCATTTCACGTGTAATCACTTAAATTACATTCTAAATCATGTTTTTCTTCCTACAAAATTCAACTCAACAGTGCACAAAAATGTATTCTGTAAAGTAGAATTCTAGTTTTAGAATTGTTTTGTTTAATTTATTAGGAATTGAAACAAAAACACTAAATGTCCTATGGTGTGACAGTAACACTTTTCTTCAACAACTTTTAGAATGTGTCACGACACCATTATCCCTATGAAAAAGATATAAGAAGTTTAATGCTGTAATGCAATGTGTCCTGCGGTGTGACATGAAGAATCACATATTTAAGCAGACTGTTACAGAAAAACAAGGAGGAGCCCATCTGTTATTTCTGCCCCAGGACAAGCTCTTGGTTCAGGGTTTAAGCCAAGGGTCATATTAAATAGCTATCATCTTATTTTTTGTAAAATACTTTTCTGATTTTTTAAAAAACATGCGCCAGTGTGATGTCCTACACTTTGACAGCTGTATTTCCTACAAAAAATATATTTCTAATTGTTAAAATAATATCCTTTGGGACCATTTTTAACTAACACTATGGACATATTAGATCATATATTTAACATGTTCATTTTTTGTGAATGTTCTGTGTTGTGACATCACTTGTTAAAATATCAAAAATTATAAGAATAGACACAAAATTGTAATGTAATACTTCCTGTCCTCATGCTTGTTTTTTTGTATTTTGCCGCAAAGGCGTATCATACCACAGGATAGTAAAAAAGGTGTTACACCCCCAAATGTTAAGTATCCAGTTACTGATTGAGCAAACATGAACAGCTAGTTATTATGCTATATACCTTATAATAATACAAAAATATATACTGAAATTTGAACCAGGCAAGTGGGATGTAGATCTTGCAGCAGATTATTTTTTGCTATTAGTGAGAATGCCCTTTTAGGAGTATCAACATTTTTTTAATTAATCCAAATTACACAATCTAAAAACAAGCAACATTTCACTTTTTGAAAACACAAGCATAGACTGGGCTGATAAAAAGTGTATGGTCAGGAAAAGCCATTATGTTTTCTAATGGTAAAATGATGTCATACAAGCTTTTGGAGCCACTTAGCTCAGAAAGCGATCAATAGAGAAGCTTTGGGATTAGTTACACTTTGCGTCCACATCTCAATTTAAAACTCATGTCATCATCACTCACAGATGTCCATTGAGTCGGCTGTAACAGAGTCACTGTATGGGTCAAAAACATGTTGATAAATCTCATTATACTGAGTGGGTGTCTATTAGGATATTGATTTTGCAAGCATTGGGGTTGGAACAGTGGCCGAGTGGGCGGACATACAGTGCACAACAATAGACCTGGACATGATTAATAATGGTATTGTGAGCTAAAGATATAAGCACCTGGATCAAAAGTGTAAATCTAAGTATTCAGGGAAACAAATCCTCAGAAAAATACTTGGGATAGCTGTTGACATACAGTTATTAAGATTTGAAATCATTATTGCAATAGTGATGCAACTGTGTGCACTCAATTGACCATTTGTTGTGCAGCCTAAATTAGAAATGATGCAAAAGGAATATCAAGATAATAATGACAGCGTGTCCTTTGCTGACACTGTCCTTATCATTACATGTACAGCAGCCTTGTTGATTTCATTATCTACAAGTGACATGGCAGAGGCCAATGACTTGTAAAGATAGTGTAACACATCTTTTTCATTTTAGAGTCCTTTTACCACTGCGCAGACCGCTGAGCCTCCCTGTGCTGCCTGTCCCGTCAAGGATGAGAGAGGAATACAAATGGCCGCAGTCCCATAAGCCTGCACCCCCTCCCACATACACCCCCTCCGTCTGCCTCCCTCCATCCCTGACTGCTCGCCTCCAAGGACAGCCAAAGACGTTCTTGGGAGTGCGATAAGAGTGATTCCAGCCGACACAACATGGTAGTGAGGCTGGCTGCCGGTGGCTGTTTCTGCTGCAGATTGAGACTTAGATGTGTTTGACTCAGAGATGCCAAGCGCCAAGAACATTCACATTTGTCCTTTTCCTTAAGTGACAGTGGGAGAATTCAAGGAAACTTGAGTGACATGTGAGGAGGCGCTTTGAAGCAGCTGTCATGTTGCACATGTCATGAGTGAGTCGCACTAAGGAGAGCAATTTGCATCTTTCAGTCAATTGTTCCACATACAGAAACAACATCAACATTCGTACTTATGTCCCAACAAATCAAATAGCTGTGACTGGAAGCAGCATTATGGGCAAAGTGGTGGACACATTAAAGCAGTGGTTCCCAACCTTTTAGTCCCAGCGACCCATATTTTACCCGTCAGAGACCCAATCATCCTTCTCCTACCTGGGAAGCTACCATCTTTGAAGAAAAAACATAATTATTTTCAGGATAACAAAGAATTCTTAAAATAATTAAGAAGTTAACATAACAATAATGATCACAAAATACTTTATATAAGCAATTAACAATTGCTATTATTACAACAATTGCTCTAATTACAATTTACAAAATCTAGTTCTGATCTCTTTTCTAAGACTTCCTGGGGACTTCCTCACAATATTTGGGGACCCAAATTTGGGTCCCAACCCCCAGGTTGGGAATGACTGCATTAAAGTGTTTGCATAAACATTTCACCTCTAACCTCACGGCTCAGGAAATATAGTTATAATTGTTTCTTCAGTGATGATTTTTTTTTCCCATTATACAAACTAAATTCACTTAATATAAAATCTTGTTTACAATGAGAAGGCTAGTCTGCTCACCATGTATACTTTCAAGCAATCGGTGAAAAGCTGAAATTCAGACAATTCATGGATCCAGATGCGGCTAAAAAAACAGCCGTTGTCCCACATCATGAATTAGTGTTTGTGGCTGTGTAGACTTTCTGACAGAATATATGGGTTTTACTGGGATCATTTATGAAGTTATTTAGCCCCAGAAGGACAAAGCGGCCAGAGGTGATTAAAAAGTAGAATGGAATGTCACCGCTAATAGATATGGAGCTGGTGGGAGGAAATGGAATGGGGAAGATGAACGTGAAAAAACTCCATTTTGGGGTTGTGCCAGCACCTGGGTTTGACAGAGCGTAGCTGTGGTGTGTATGCTTTTGGACACGGCCCAGTGGAGAAATTGGAAAGTATGCGGCTGCCGCTGTTGGTGGCTCCCCCAATTTCAGGTGTAATTACTCAGATACACAATGAGAGGTAAGTGGACCAGACATGGGCCCTCAAGCTTCTTTGCTGTATATAATACCTTTAAGCTGGCTTCATGGATGATGGCTATAGGCTATGGGCTCACTCCAGATTCAAAATGTGTTCACAAAGGCTCTGTTTGATGCAGTTATAAAGCAATCTTCTTCATCATCTCAATGCAGTACATCTATTCAGTAATTTAGTCATTTAAGAATTCATTTTTTGTATACATATCTAGGCCTATATTTTTCATGCAGAATGCCTGAAGGTATATTGTGCCACAGAGCGTATGTTATCGTTGCTTCTTATGCTCAGATGATAGTACAACATGCACAATGCCATCTGCTTTTCCGTTGGCAACTTCTTGGTTTTGGATGACTGGTGATGGATGTTATTTTAACTTCTGCTGAGTCATTGCAAACCTAAAAAAAAAAAAGAAAGAAAAACAACATTTTTGTTTCAAATCAATTTAGATCAGACACAGCTTTTGGTCGCTAGTCAACCATGCATTCATATTTTCAGCATTTATGTGTGATTGATTTTGCACAGCTATGTCAAAGGTGTCACTCTCCACAGATCTGATCTGTAACATGGCCTGATTGCGGACCCTCCACCAGAAAAGTTATAAAACCGCTTTTGACTGGCTCTGGTACTTTGACTGATTGGCCTTGGAGCTGTTTGGCACAATTAGGGTTAATAGTGGAGTGTTTCATGTTTCCAGGGCAGGGGTTTGCTACATGAGAAACTGGCCTCACCCAAACATAACAAATGTCTTCTTAATAATGAAATATAAATAGTACCTGAATTATACTTTTTAATCATGATTCCAAGTCTGTGGTACTATGAGATGTGCCTAAAGCTAGCATCATTAGGAAATCTTGTTTATTATCAGCTTTTTCTACATTTAATTCACTTCTCTGGGTGAATTGAACAATGGGTCAAATGCAGAGGACAAATTTTCCAACAAGGACAATACAGTGTACCTTAATCTAAAAATAGCTAGTGCATGGTTAAGTCAGAGGCTATTCCAGAAAAGACCTTCTCCTCTTGCAGCACATGCTGTAAACTTGTGACTAATATATTGATAATATCGAAAGTTATAATTTGTACAAGTCTATGTCCCCATATTAAATAAATTTAGTTGTTTGTTTTTTGTTTGTTTTTTTGCAAAACTTTCTTATGGCATCACTGAGTCTTTATACAACTTACCTAGACTGGATGTGTTTCTTAACAAATTGTGGATCACATAGTTTTCTTCTATGAGTGTGTGCGTGTGTATGTGCATGTGTGTGCATGTGTGTGTGTGTGTGTGTGTGTGTGCATGCGTGCATGCGTGCATGCGTGCGTGTATGTGCGTGTGTGTGTGTGTGTGTGTGTGTGTGTGTGTGTGTGTGTGTGTGTGGTTTGTGCAGTGTACAGATGCCTGGATGTTTTCTAATGCAAGGAGACATGTTTAATAGAGTGACCTTATCTTCACACACCTCCATGGATCCTCCTCTCAGTCTGTTTCCTACTTCCTCTGTCCTTGTCTGTAACATTTCTCTATAGTGGACTGTAGTTGGTTTACTTCAGCACAATGACCTTAATTCAACAAGTGACATGTTTTCTATTATACATTGTTGTTTTTCCAAGATTGCATATTTACATTCACATAATTCAAACATAGCCTAGTCTCAAATTTGCAAGTATATCAACAGTTTTTAATGTGTTACTTCACACTCCCACTCACCACAGTCTGTGGCTACAAACAAATGAAAATGCATTATTCACATGTATTTGGTCTTGCACTTGCAGCACAAAATCAATGCAAATAGAGACACAATGTTCTTAAAGGGGTTGTACCCGATTTTTATAATGCAATAAAGTAAATCTGTTCTGCCCAAGTACAGATATATTATAAAAGCAGCTCTTACAGGGTCGAAATTAAACTGAAGTTCTGCCTGCATCTAATTACCGTATCTGCAGACAAAGTTCAGCGATTAAGCTTTTTAGTAGGGGCCTTCTGGTTACATGACCATGTCATTTTAATGATGAAGAGAAAAAGATATTGTTTTAGTAAAAAAAAAAAAAAAAAATCAGTTAAGTGTTACATGGAATTACATAATCTTACAATAATTGGTGGTCGGGGGCCTAAAGCAAAATTGCAATCATGTCCCGCTCTGTCTGCACCTGAGCACATGGTTATCGACTTTTACTGTACTTTTTGGGTGACAACACAGAAAATAAGCTCAGTTACATGTGGGATTTAGCAAAAAGCTGCACCAAATAGTCTAAAACGTTGGTATTGTTCCTGTCAAATGCGCCTGTCAAACCGTGAATATTGATACTGCTGGTTTATAGATAAGGCATAAAAGCATAAGATTAGCTCCATAAAGCATGTGATATATGGTAAAACTATACCTTCCAGTAGAGAAGAGGACTTTTAATACCATTCCTATCACAAAGACCCTATTGAATTTTCACAAAAACACTGCTTGAGTGTTAATGTAATTTGCGCTGATTTCCATCAGCTCTGGTCTCCTCACACACTTGTCTTTTCCACGCACATATTTAAAGTCTCGGATGTGTCTGTGTCAGCAAAATTCACTTTTAGAATCAATTAGGACTGTGGGGTGGATGTTTCTTAGAGCAGAGTAAATCCCAGAGTGACTGTGGCTCATATAGTGCAGCCTGTGTAATCAATCTGAGCAGCCGTCTGACCACCGCAGAGAGAGCGCGGAGCAGTCTGTTTTAAAGATATGAGCCGAGCCGAGGTGAATTAAGGTGCATTTCTCTATGGGCAAAGTGTATATTTATTGAATAAGACAAAGTTGCTTAATGGCAGCTAAATGTGCAGTAATATTATTAACATAAGATTATCTAATTTTCCTGACTTTATATTACTATTTGGAGTACAGATTTTAGTAGTAGAAGCAGAAACATATATCATGTCTGTGAATTCATTTTTCAAAGTCATTTCTATCCCTCTGGAGGTCTTAGGTTTAATTGGCAATTTCAAAATTGGGCTCCTGTAAATCTGCCTTCGAGAGTATCAGCTTTTTAATCTATCTTAAAAGCCCATTAAAAACTATGAATCGGTTGGCAGCAGGAGAAAATACAGTGGCCACCTTTCCCCTCACAAGATATATTTAATTACATTTTCCTCTCATTTCAGGAGGATTATTGAGCTCACATTTCTCTGGAAATTAGAAATGATCTAAGATTAAGATTACAATTGAATGCATAAGATATAGTTCTTGACCTGGTGCTTCATTGATGGAACATGAGCACCTCATATTTCATGCAAACAATATTGGAATGAGTAATCTAATGTATTGCTTATAATTACACTGGGAGGAATATGCAGATGATAACGTCACATATTAGCCCATTCTTACCGACATTGGTTGTTTATAGCACATTTATTGTATTATAAATGTAATTATCTCTACAAACATGAGATATTAGTCAATCTGTACACACTATTGGATGTTGTAGTAAAACATGTTAGTGATGCTTGTGGGACAGACACACCTGTTGAGAAGCCTGAACACTGATAGGCAAACAAAATGGTAGAAATTTGCAAATGTAATCTGCAGCTTGTTTGACATGCACACCTGCTCCAACTGGGCCTCCGCTCTTTTACATTAAAATGAGATTTGGAGTAGAATTACAGGAGCAGTGTGATGGTATGTTGAAGACATTAACAACTGCATTTTACTCTTAACATTCTAGGAAACTGAGAGATAAAGTAAGTTGTCTTGGGAGACAATAAAGTTTTAGCCGTTCTCAGCCAAAAGTGTTATTCATCTCGTGTAGAGACACCTTTTTAGTTTCAACAATTTTATCCATGGTGTTTAGGCTGAATGATTTGGGGAAAATATCTAATTGCAACTTTTCTGACAAATATTTGCTATTGCGATTAGATTTGCTATTTATATTTTTTATCTAATTAGAATTTCCTCACTGTGAGACAATACGCATCCAGGGGAATTAACAAAAAGACTGAAACAACAGATGTAAACTTTAGAGTTTGCAGTTTTTATGCAGAATAAGACAGCATATTTTTATATTTGTGGGAGAAATTTGACACCTAAAAATTGCAGCGTTTGTGATTTACTAACAGCAATCCTTCACATTGCGATTTTGATTTGATTGCAATTAATCTTGCATTTCTCCAACAAGCAATGTGTTGTCATTTACGTGTTTTGATTTTTGACACTTTAGAACCCTAAATGGGTCACCTGGAGTGCAAGGATGTGGGTGAGGATAGGTGGTAGGTGAAAACTGGAATTTTCTGCGCACAGAGAGCCTGAGTTGCAGGACAATACAGGATTATTTAAAGGATTCAATCAAAATATAACCTTGAGTAAACTAATAATGATAGCACAATGAGTTGCAAGAAGAAAAGATCATTCTATTGAAGTTGATTTTGCATAATATGTCCTCTTTAAGTGAGACGATTTCCTTTTTTCCCCCTCAGGCAGCTCCCTTCACTCTTCTCCCAAAAGAACATGGCTCTGATACATGCCATAACAGGAACACAAATCTACAACAGATATTTAAACAAGAATTAACACACAATAATGTACTGTATGATTGTGCCTTCACGTTTGCAGGTTTCATAATTAGGAAAGTCATAAGCGATTTGTCCAAGAAAAAAATCTTATATTTGCCATTCTGGTAGATTTCTTGAACTTATACTCTGTCCACTGCAGCCATAACTCTTGTCCACAGCTCAGCTCAGCTCAGCTCTACTTTTATGTCCTCATCCACCCCCCAGCCACTCCTCATCTTTCACACCTCGTTCCTCCTGACTCCTTCCTTCCTCCTTCCTTCCTCTTCCTCCTCTCCTTGCAGCCTTTCTTTCCTCGCCTCCATCTGTGTTCTCACACCACACTGCAGACCGCTTGATGTAAACTGACAAGTGAAATGCAGCTAATCGGAGGGTCCGGCGCTACTTAATCCTATCTGACAAAAAAATCCATGTCTCCCCCTCCCATCTGGGCTATGCAACATTCATCAACATAGAAGCAAACTTGTTGCTGGAGGTATGTACAGATCAATCATAAACAAGTCACAAGCTTCCTGTCTGGAAATCAAAATGACAATGTATTCTGCTCAGACTGGAGCTGCATTGCTCTGGACATGATGGATGGACTGTGGTGGCAATGACTGATGACTTCATTTAAAAGATTCACATGTAGTAAAATCTATACATAATAAACAAAGGACGATTAAGGCCAATAAAGAAAACGTTAGAATAAATAAAGAAATGTAAAGATTTGTAAAAAACAAACAAACTTATATATACATATATGTATATATATTATATTCTTTATATTCTACTATTATATAACTATGTATTATTATGATTTACACAGTATTGTTTCTTAACATTATTTATTATTATCTTTATTTTATTTATTTTTTAATTTTACATCAACCCTAATCCTCTTCTGTACATCTGGATTCCTGCAGCAATCTTCCAAAACAAAGACTGTATCTATTCAAGGACAAAAAATAAATAAATAAATAAAAATTTACATTAACATTATACAAAGACAAGATTCCAGATATATATAAAAATGTATAATTTATTTAACAATCATCATCTTAGACAGTTCAAAAAAGAATACCAGCTCATTTAGATGTAACCATTGTTTTAGTCAGGAATGGTCACATCAGTTTGTTTCAGTTTATTGTCCATGCATCTAAAAGTCAACATGTCGGAGTCTGAGGGAACGCCCAATCTTGGAGCTTTGTGGGGGAAAACAATCCATTCATTTTAATGTTTCAGAGCTGCTCACTCACCCATTATTGAACAACTACAAGAGCAAACACAAAGTTTAGGTGTCAGATTGTGTCAAATACAGACACAAAGACATAGAAAAGAATAAAGTGGTTGAACGGCCCAAATGTAGTTATCCAAGAATGCTAATGGCAGATGCGGGCTTAATGCTACTGTGATGCTGTATTTTCACATCTACAGAACAATCTGTTTTTACTTTTCTGAGGAAACGCCAGTGTTGGGGCTATGATGGTGAGACCACAACAATCCCTGCATGAGCCAGGATCATGATCAGAGTGTTGGCATGCCAGGTGACAGGCCCCAGCACTGGAGAGCGAAGGATGGAGAGACCACCCACCGCTTGGCTCTGGGACTATATTTTCCATTCATTTTCCCCAAAGAGATTCTGAAAAAAATTAAATTAAATGTTTGAAAGTTTGCCCAGGGCTAATCACCCAATGGGTGAGTAATGAGCACAAGACCTGCGATTTTATTCAAAAAATCTGTTTCTAAAACTAAACTGTTTGGGCTGAAAACAACCCGTTATGGACATTAATTACCACATAACTTTTGTAGTACTGTTAAACTCTAAATATTTACATTTTTCTAAAAACCTATGGCAACATTTTACTGTAAATAAGAGTGTGCACTTTATACCTTATACTTTATACTTTATATTGTATTTTTATTACCATGTTTATTTATCCTATTTTTATTGCATGCGCCTATTTCTTTCATTCCTGTCCTAAACTGTGTGTTGCAACAGTGGAATTTCCCCATTGTGGGACAAATAAAGGATCTCTTATCTTATCTTATCTTAACAATGAACTGAAATTTGCCTCCAGAACCACGGCAAACTTAAAAGTGGGCAGGACTGTTGAGCTATTGCAAGAAGCCAATAGGAACCGTTTTAAAGTAGCAAGATATGACTATACTGCTACAATTACGATGAAACATACAGTAGTTGACTAAAATGCAATCCAAATTGTTATGATTTTTGGTGGAAACAAAAATGTACCTCCCACATTACATCACCTTGAGTCATTTCTAAAAAAAACTTGGATTTCTTGCCTTGATTTAAGATTATTCCTTTCAGATCAATGGGAAATTCATTCTTGTAATCAGGGTGAAGGTGTTAGCGAGCTCTCAACGTGTCATTTTGTCATCCAACGCTCTCTAATCCCTCTATCTCCTCACACTGGCCAGGGCAGTGAATTAATAATACTCTCAGAGGGCTGCGGCTCAAAACCTCTTTCCAAAATGAGCTGTGACAAAGTCTGCCCTCTAATTGTATAAGCGTTGCCTCTTTTCCTCCACTTCCAGGCGGATCAGGGGAGATGATGCCTGGAAGAGAGCTGCCCTTTTGGCCCGGGCTACTACTGTCATATCTGCAGCCCCTCGGTGAGAAATCAAATACAGTTAATGGAAAAAGGAAACATCCTGACTGTAATCGAACCTGGAACAAGATAAGTGTGCCACCAATCAGCACCTTCCTGCATATGGAGGCTGTGGTCGGAAAGGCTTTTACAGTCAGGCTTGTGTCAGCAGTTCTTAGTCATTTCACATGGATTGAGGGATGACATTGTGTTTCATGGGTTGTATATATTCAGCTCAGCCATCAGACATCTGAAACCTAAACATTACTCATTGTAAAATGTCAGGTATGCACTCCAGGCAGTCAGCATTTATTGTTTCAGCCGAATGGAACGCTCTTCTCAACTGTGATTTGTTTTTACATGCTTCATCAGGAAGATACACTCACTTTAACTGTAATGTTACTTTCTGAGTGCATTTTCTAACTCAAACGCACTTATAATAATACAATATTTTACGTAATGTTATGCGCAGTTTGAAGATAAAAGATCTATACTAAGACTTAAGTAAAAAATGTTTTTGAATTTGTTATTGATTAATAGCCATGTTTCGACCTGGTTTCTCAGACTGGTTCACTTTGGAGCGTCTTGGAACACTTACTCAACTTGCTTATCTAATTAATAAGAAGATGAGTGCTTCAGTGGGTCAATCGAGTCAGGTGCTCTCCAAGACCACTGGTGAAAATAAAATATAAATGGACTCTCAGCAGTTCACAAAAAGACATTTAGTAACTTCAAGTTTGTGGCGCTGTGAGACCTGGTTAAAGCTAAAGTAAACAAGAAACAACCTTTGATTTATCATTAACCTTTTCTCCATTTATTTCACATACACATCCTTTTTATGATACACTGGGTTTGAATGTAGTTAGATGCAATATGTATTGGAAATATAATATTGTGGGTCTTAACACGAGCACCATGGAAACAGCTGATGTTTACGTGTGCTAGCTTTGTTTTGCTTGTCAGCTCAACCAAGGTTTACCACAAGATGAAGTCAGTGTTTGGTGAGAAAATGAGTATTTGTTATTTATATCTGTTTTTTGCGGGTTTCTTCTCTTGCGCTAAATCGTTGTGGGAGCTGGTTCCACTTGCAGCCCGCTTCGAACCGCGCAAACGGGGATGTACTTTGTGCAGTGACCACACCGGCATGGAAATGTCTCTAATCAGTAAACAATGTCTTAGTTTCATTTGTCAACTAATTATTTTATATATTAGGACTGTAAAGATTGTATTTATTACAAAATAAAGGAAATGTAGTTGTAGGATTTACTGGACCGTTGAATCTGCTATTTCACTTTTGAAAATGGTGTTTTGTACTTCTCTGTATGTACAGTTTTAAATGAGATCCTAATTCGTTTTGGTCAACTGCAGATCAAATATGTAAACAGGTTTGGCATATTTTATTCACTCTCCTTTTTGACACATAGACGTTGATGTAAGCGGCTCTTTGTGGGCTGAGAGTGAGTGGATCGAGTTTTGTCTTTGATTGAGGTCACTGTACTGTAAGCATTAGGCTTAGCGGTGCCTGGTTCACCACAGACAGATACTGTTACAAGAGAAATGGTCAGAGCTCAAAGGACACGCTCAAGGTTATAAATGTGAGAGATGTGTAGTGTATATGATGACGATGGTTAAAGAAACAACATAAGTATCAGATACAGGTTAAATTAATTTTGATATCATATTTCATAGAGTTAGGTTCCTACATCTGCAGCATTTAGTTAGACACTCTTATACACCTTTATTGTACTTTATTATACTGTTCATGTTGCATGCTAAACCAAAACAAGTCGGCTTAAAGGGGTTTGAAGAAATCAACAACAAAAAACCCTAAACATAGCAATTTTGGAAAATAATTACTTGGGCATTGTTCCCGTTCATCTGCTCTGATTTGTTCAACTGGGAAACATGACCACAAATGCTTCACAAACAATTAATTTCAACAAACAAAACAGGCATCAATATTTCATTATGAATTCATTATTTAAATTCTAGACCAAGACAAATTCTGTGTAACTTCTTCATTAAACTAATGTTTACAAGAGGCCATCAACAACCAACAAGCCGTGCCAAGTACCGGCCATCAGCAATGTCTTAAGTTTAGCGTTAAGTTCTTTCTTTTTTAATCTATTATTGAAGTACAAAATTGTTGGATATATTATACAATTTTAAGCTTTCCTCAGCCCCAATCACCGTCTAAATGCTGCCTCTCTCCCAGTCAAATGTAACAAATTTCACAAGGCAATATGCTGCAGAATCCTCAGTGCCCTCGGCCCATCATGACTATACAGTATTACATTACCAATAAATAATGAAGAAATTCATCAGAAGAGACTTTGCATATAGATAGCCTACTTAAGCCCGGAAAAGACCATTAACAAAACGTGCAGGCATAGCTGGATAATTAGAGCGGCTCTCCTCCTTTCCCTCTTCTTGTGTGACTAATAGAGAGGCCGAGGTGACAGGAGGGGGCCGCCGAACACACAGGACGTCTGGAAGAGCAGGACTGTGCTTTTGGACAATGATTCCTTCTCTAACAAGGAAAAAGAGGGACCGTCCAGGTGGTGTAATTTGAGCGCAATTGGCACTAAAGCTGGAGCAGGCATATAATTTAGTATCATTAGGCAAAAGTTCTATTGCAGCCTCATAGACAGTTTCAGGCGGTCCATCTGTGTGGTCAAGGGCAAAAAGACAGTGTTTACGCATTGTTGAATTGCCAATTGTGGGTTTGCACATTGAAATCTGTCCTCGTAAAAATAAAATAGCTGCTATTCAGACAATGAAATGCATCAAATTGATTAAATGAGTAAAGGAAAATAATTACAAAGCTAAACGTGACTATTTTTGAGAACACTTTTCTTTAATTAACACGGTTTTAAAACACCAATATAAAACCTGACACAACAAAGATGCAACACTAAACAGCATAAAGACTTGATTAACTTTTTTGATTAATACATCAGGGGGTTCAACTATATTTCTTAGTTACAGGGTAAAAACAGATTTAATGTGACCCTTTTTCCACCAGTGCTATTCGGACTTAAATAATGAGCTTATGTGGCTTCAAACGTGCCATAAAAAGTACTTTAACAATTGCAATTGGGGTCAAATTCAGTAGGGAGGAATAATTGTAATATATAAATAAAAATGCATCAGAGAACCACGTGGCTTCCTGACCAAAGTTTGGACAATGGACACCCAGAGGAAAGTCAATGGAGCAAAGACTTCAAACAAACTTTTATCTTTCTCATTACACTGACAGTAAATGATATCTCTATTCTTGTGAAAACAGTGGCCTGCTCGGTCTTACTTTTGTGACTCTTATTTTAGCTTACCTTGCATTCCCCTTTTCCCATAAGCAATATAAAGTGCAAGGGAAAGATTAATGGCAGTGTTGCTTAGTCTGATTTGGATGACTTTGCAAATTAAGGCGTGCAATAAATGACAAAAATGTGCTGATGCATTATTATTACTTAGCAGGGGACCTTTCTGAATGCCACCTCATGCAGCAGTGGGAAGTAAACATCTGAGACTGCCACAGGGGTATCACAGCATTCATTGTTTGTTTATCTTATCTGAAATCATTACATGAACATTCTTTATTCTATTCTTTTAATCCAATTTATCTGAAATCATCTTATGTTACATTATCTGTACACAAACACTAAAATTGTCTTTAACCCAGTGGTAATGTGTGGACCATGCAGTTAGTGCTCATGTAGTGCCACGCTGGGATGCAGGAGATTGATTCAAGGTTGAGCCGGTATGTCATTATGTACGTGGGACTGTGAGGTCTGCTCAAGGCTGCCAGCATGGCGGAGTGAGACATCAACTGCTAATGAAAACACATTAAGTCTAAAATCGGTCATACCTCATGCAGAGTTTCACCTGGAGAGCTGTTTCCATCTCAGAGTCAAGACTCACAGTATACAGCATAAAAAGTGCTTTAGATTATGTGTGTTGTCCTAAAAAAGAAACCAACAAAACCTTAAAAATGACAAATTACATAAATACGAAGCATTTTTAAGACTGAATAACTGGTTTACAACATAGACTTAAAGCTGGGGGTATACCCACATTTTTAGTTTTTTTTGTAAACCACTATATTTGATGCTTTCCCTCAAAGAGTATTTTATAAAAGCAGCACTTTGTTACAAAAATGAGACCACTGCATCAAGTCTGCACCTAATAATTAAGTGTTTTATGACTCGTCAACCCGGAAGTAGAACTGAAAGCAGCGCTCTGTGCTTGGGTGGATAAAGCTGTGCTCGAGCCTGAAATAAATACATGTGAATATTAACAATGTGCCAAAAGATATGTAGAAGTTATATGGACAAGTTACACAGATTAAACAACCTACCTCTGGTTTTGCAATGTGAAAATCAGGTATTAGCTTTCATCAGGACAAAGAGGAACAGAAGTAAACAGAACATATCATAAATTATTTGTTTTGAACTATAATTACTACTATATTATGACTCAGAGTTTAAGTGTTTCGAGTTGGATGTATACATTTGTGATTGGCCAGAAGCTTTTGGATTTATAGGCCTGTTAAATATGTGACCATTGGTGTAACCAGGTCTGACTGGAAAGGGTTATAGTCTGTCAGAGGTTTGCTGGTGGTCCTGGATAAGTCTTCCTTCTTTTTCAGGCCCAAGGTGATGGAGCCTATTATTGGAATTACTCTCATCTGGGTAGCAGTGTGCCATCGACTCCTCTCCCCTGCAGTGAAAGAGGACCCCCTTTGTGAACATAATGAACTGGGAGATTGATGAGACTGTGCTGGGTTGAAATCAGCCCGGGCCCTATCTTCCATCTTGCCCAAAGGCTACAAAAAGGCATCTGTTTTGGGGGAATCATTTCATATGGATGTGGAAATGAAAAGCCTCTGGTGAGTTGCAGGAATAGCAAAGTAATGCGTATTTTACAGTGAGTGATTCAGTCTGCAGTGTCTGCATGTAATTGGGGACAAAAATGTGAAATGTAGGTCTCTGTGGAAATGGTGAATGATCTATGTGTGAAATGATAACAATATGGATTGAGGAGAAAGTAGAAATGTTATTGAACAGCAGAATCATGTAGAACTTTGAGCGTGACGTCTTTCTGCCTCATAGACATTCATGAACAAATAGGTTTTATGTAGTGCGCTGGCAGCGTAACAGAGTGGTGCTTTATCTACTGGCAGGCTGCTACATTCAGCATTACAACAGGTATCCACAAAGGGTTGAGGGCTGAAGGCAGACAACAGGCTGATAAGATACATATCACTACTAAAGCAGAGCGGCCTTATCAGACAGAGGCTCTTAGCTTTTGGTACTCACAGCCAGACAAACATCTGTTTTGAGAAGAAAATTCACCCCTTCCTAAAAGAAAATTATTCTAACCAATCTTGTCACACAATTGGGAAGATACAGTATGCATTTAAAGGAAAAATATTATGCATTTTTATATTGTTATTAGCCTTTAAACATGCTCTGGAACATCTTAAATTCACCACCTCATGTTTTGAAAAAAAAAAAAAAAAAAATCTTATTCATTAAATGACAGCCTGTATGAAATGACACTCACTGCACTGCACTGAATGCATCCAGCCAGTAGATGGTGCCAGCGCTATATATACAATCTAGTGAAGTTATCGCTGAAAAGACTGTTTGTTGCAGCAGTTATCGTGTTTAGACGGCAGAAATGCTGAGATTATTTAAGGACTTAAAACAGCAGAAGATTCTCGGGTAAGTGCCATAGATGATACGAAAATACATCCCAGAACCAGGAAGTTCAGCAGGAAGTGTTTTTGATGCTCGGATGGGCGAGGATTTTCTTGCCTCAAAACAGCGTGAATGCAACTGAAATCAACTTCAGATATGTTTTTGATGAGGGAACATTGTTAGAACATGGTTAAAAGCTCAGAAAAGTCACTGTATCAGAATATGTGTCCTTTAAATGATCACATTATAAATTCCAATATGAGTGATTTGAAAGAGAATCAGAAATAGACAATCCAAATTGCCTTACAATTCTGTGAAAAATTCAAACATCACACTCTATTTGAAAGTTTTTAGTTCAGACTGAGTTTTGTGTATGTTTACCGGACACTTTCTACTGCTCAGTCAATGTTGTGACATGTCTTGTCAGCTAATTTACATACGTTTTGTTACTATTTTCTTAATGGTAGAGGCAGGACGAATGCCCCTACAGCAGTCCGACTTCTTCAGGACAGTATCCCAGGTGTGTGAGAGTAAAAAGGCCCCCCTTGTCCCCACGTTTCTGTATTTCAATTGCCTCCTTGACACTCAAAGACATTACAGTGTTCATTCACTCTACACTTGACGGCAATAAGCTACTATTGTAGCCACAGCTGCCCTGGGGGAGACTGCCGGAAGCGAGGCTGCCAATCTGCGCCTTCGGCTCCTTCGACCACCCCCAATCATACACGCGTGCACCACTTCCATACTAAAGGCAATGTGGGGGAAGTGTCTTGCCTGAGAACACAATGGCATTTCCTCCAATCGATCCACTGTGGCAAGTGGTGTTCCAATGGCCTCCCATCCAAGTATTAACCAGGCCCTGACCTGCTTAGCTTCTGAGATCTCTGAGATGAGAAGGGTATGTCCTTTCAAATAAATTATTGAGAAGATCAAATTAACCCCAATTGGACTGGGCTGGTCTTGGCTGCCCTGGGGTAGACTGACAATATTGTAGCTACTAAAGTGTGCCATTGGCCCCCGAACCACCACTGATCAAACACTTACCACATTCATTCACAGGAAAACTGGTGTCTTCCTCAAGGACCAAAAGAAAGTGTGCACTGTGCACTAGTCAGGCATCGGTGTTACACTGAGCAATTTAAAACACATATCAAGTTTCGGGTGCTTACTTTTATGAAACATCAATTCAGAAATGTTATGTTACCCAACTTCGACATGTTCTTCGTTCCACTTTATCATTAGGCTTTTATCTATTGCAGAAACATATTTATCAGTACTATGATGCCATACACTCCACAAATGCCTTGAATGTTACAAAAATAGAGGAGGAGATTCCCAGGTGTTTCATCAAGTCCTTTGTCCATTCTTTAACTCCATCCCCAGTGTCATTGTAGGCTGTTAAACCCTGGAAACAACACCTTCTATTTTCCATTTCTTTCAGCCTCTGCACCTGAAGGAACCAACGAGGGAAATCATTGTCTGACTGATATGCAGTGGGCTTCAGGGTGAGGGGAGCATCACTCATGAGCTGACAGAGGGGTTTGGATACAGACGTACACAGGGACAGGATGAACAAAATGTATAAATATAATAAAGTCAAAATGAGTGAAAAGACTTGACTTTTGAAGATGTGAAAGTGAAAGGAATGTAGGTATGCAGCTGTGTGCTGTGTGTCATAATTGCTTGAACAAACATGGAATGGAAACATAGTAAATCTGGAATTTATAAAATATTTGAAGAACAGGATTCTTCTAATTAAATCGAGAATTCAACATCTGAAGGCAACTTATCGAATGCAACCCTACGACAATAGTGCTTTAAATCACAAGTAATTGTATTGTGCCATACCTGCTCGACTAAACAGATGACATATATAACAAAATGACTCAGTATTCATTAGGATCCCTGTAGAAGTTCTGATTAGAGTGGAAAGTGAGGCTCCTTCAGACAGTTTCTAATCGATGTCCAGACAATAATTTAGTTCTCTGTCTTTTCTGCAGTCAAGCACTGCATGAGGGAATCACTGTGGGATGGATGGTCCATTTCACCCAGATCATTGCTTTTCCTATTGATCGTTTGATGCAGGTCTGGCCTGAGCGTAGCACAGACATCTAACTGCATGCAATAGTTGCTTTGGACTTCTTTTCATAAACAGGCCATGAAACAGTGGGAAATGTAAGTGAGCTAAATTAACACTCAAGCTCAGCTCATAGACTAATCAGATATTGATGGCCAGTGACAATGATGTACCATGCTATTCAATGTAACGCTTAAAAATACCATTATACTACAGTATAATTGTGGCAATGACAAGCCAGCGTAAAAATGATGCTGAGTGACAGCATAAGAGCGCCTTTAAATCTTTATCTCTTGTGGAGACTTCTCATGCTCAACCGTGATCACAACACCAAGAGTTGGTATATCCAATTTTCAAGGAAATTTCTGCAACAGTGGGCACAGTGTATTGAGTAAGCTTCTAGAATGAGTCATAGCCTCACTAATGGAAATCCATTTAGCCCGGGCATGAGTAGAAGTCTGCAGAAGGAAGCATAGTCACTCTGAACTGACCTCCACTCATCCTTCAGCAAAGAGGGAACGGAGTGACAATGTGAAAACACATCACAAGTTGCCATCATCTTGGAAACTGAAAGACTAATTAAACTCAAGTCTGCAAAGTACAAGTCGGATGATTTATCGTTGTGGGAGAAAAATGCAAAAGTGTCCTCCTTGATCGGAACGAAAAGTGGCATAAATCACTGCAGAATATGGAGATCTGTGGATCATTAATATTTACATACACTTGAAGCTGAGGAGAATTGGATTTTGAGGACAGCCTTTTAGAGTAAAATATGCATTGTGGGTCTTGATTGTGCCGTTGCTGAAGCCTGGGAGGCAAACTGAATATATTTAGAGTGAATCTTTTAATGGAGACATGAAAGAATCCCCGTGAAGGTCAGTCCCACAGAGCTGCTGCGGCTGCTGTGAGCCTGCCATCTTAAAATACTGGAGTTTTGCTAAATTTAATATGGCTTCTTTTCTAGAGAGTTTATAATGGACTATTGAATAAAGAGAGTTCCAGTGAGACTATATCACAGAATATATTCTTATTTCAAGGATATAAAGTCAATATTGCTCCATGTCTCTGACACACTCATCACTACAGTTAAGTTTACGATGTAGTAGCTCACAATTTCTGGTTAGTTCACGGAGGGCAGTCACTCATGTACCGACACCTGAGTCTGGATTTATTACATGAAAATACTGGTTTTGAACTAAACATTTCTGCCATTTTGAAATGTTTAGTTTGAGACCAGTACATATACCAGGGAAAAAAAACTTTTTGGTTTTTATGATTTGTTTGCGCTCTCACCATGTATAGGCTTTCATGTGGAAAAAACAAACTTGTCCAATCTGCTCCTAAAGATGTTTTATTATCTAACTGAATGCACTTCATCCACAGATTTCTCTGGGACAGTAAATCCTAGGCTGTTGTCTCCAAATGCAATTTTCTCCCACAGAAATTTATTCAAGTTTTAAGTCTAAAAAGTGAGGCGAAAATATAATTTTTAGGCCAATTTTCGCTCAGATCAGGTTTACTGTCTGTCCATTTTTTTTAGATTGAAATATCCAAAATATATCTGATTTTGTCCGTTTTACACATTAAATGCCTAATTTCCATATGAAAGCATTACATTTTTCTCTCACATTTATGTGGCTAAACTACAGAAGAAGTTTTTAATCGATATCTTTAAATTCAAGATTCACCTACAGAGTCTCGCCTTAATAATTTAGATCCAATAAAATATAACTGTGAACGGTAACACATCTAGGGAGGCAAAAATATGGTTCATTCCCAATTCTGTGCCCGATCTGAAGTGCCAATTTATATCTGAGTCCTTGAAGGTAAATCTGTCATTGCTTGCTGATGTTGACAGCGACACTTCCCTTCAAGGGCAGGCGTACACTGGCAATAAGAGACTGACACAGTGACATCAGATAGATTTCTTTGTTCTATTGCCGAGCCGGCCGCAGAGAGTGGGTGCAGACTTTATGACCACCGTGTCAGTGAGTGGACATGACATCTGTCTTATAGCTCTCCAGATGCTCAGCTCCATCGTGGGTCGTTCAGAGATGCACTAGGACTGCTTATTTAGCCTCTGATTGTGTCCTGTCTTTCAAAAGCAGGCATCGTTACTGCACCTCTGAGCCAGTGTTCTCAATTTACTCTAACAAGACCCACGCCAGCAGCATAAAATGACTGTTGCTTCTCTATTAGGCTGCACACTGTCGAGCAACAGTGATGGCTTTGATTTTTTCAGGTCTACAGAGTAAGCAGAACATCTTTGTTGAGAAGTTTGTCTCTAAATGGCATTATTGTTGTAAATTTGAATATATGTAGCAGTTATTTTTTTTTATTTTATTTTTTTTTAAGCCAAATCACTTAGTCCTACCGTGCTTCTAACTCAATCTTCTGACTCAGTCTGGTTCTAACATATAGATTTGAAATAATACAGACAAAGGTAAATAAATTATGCAGGCCTTTAGTCTTATTTGAAAATTCGGCTGAATGTAATGTTACTGAAATGGTTCAAGGGTTGTTATATCAGCTAATATTCCCTGGGGGTACAGCCTTAAATCTTTGGATTATTTGGATTATTATATTATAAAATTAGTACTTGTTGAACTGAGATGAGAGAAGGAGTTACCTTACAAACATTCTGAATCCCATCAATCAAATCCCACCATCACCTCTCTTATAGAACATATTAAGAGGAATACAATCAAGAGGGAAAAAGAAAAAACACTAATCCTCGTCACCTTCCGGACTTTAAATCCGGCATTTCACTTGTATGCGGAGAGTCAAACCCTGATGGCTTCAGTCATTAAGCTGCAGGCCATCAATCAACTCCAGCTGCTTTTGAACATGAGCCGCCGTGTGCCTGGCTCGTGCTTGTGTGTGGGGGGGTGGTCGCCTGATGTGTGCTGTCGCAATATGGCACCAGCAAGATCCCTGTGTTTTGGGACCAAATCACAGTCACCCTGTCAGACCAGACAACGGGGCAGAGGAAGAAAAGAGTGTTTTCAGGTGTGCCACATTGTTGTACACCATTCTTAATACACTTAGGCCTCATTAGGAGTCTTTGTGTAGCATATGATGGGGCAGTTACAAATGTGAATGGAATAGCTGCATACAATGTTGTGAAAGATGCAGACAAAATACTAAAAAAATATAATGATAATAATAATTCAATTGCAAATAGTGCAGAAAAGCTTTATAAATCACCATTACGGTACAGGCTAATGTCTACAGTGGTTCAATCTCAACAGCCCAGGACCACAGCATGGTTCACAATCTCACCAGCCAATAAATGAGCCAGAGACACCAGACGCACACACCAGTCACTGCCTGCCACACAGGCTGGTGTTTGACCGAAGGCAAGATCCATGAGTGGCACTGCCCGAGCCACACAACAACCAAACCCTACATCCTCAGGCTGCCACTGCCAGTCCACCTCAAACCAGCATGGCCTATGTAATATATTATAGGGGAGATTCACTTATTTTGAGAGGAATACCTTCAAATTGAATCTTATCTTGAATCTTATCATAAATAGCTATGGATTGGCTCCACAGACTTGATATAGAAATCTTAATCCACAAACACGTTTTGGAATTGAACAATGGCACTACTTTCTGAGGCTAAAAAAATTGTTCATTTATACTGACAGTTAAACAGCAAATTCTACAACATAAATCTGACCTGATCACTAGCTCAATTTAAACTGTAGAGAATGTTATTATGTCACGTGAATGCAACCTGTTCATTTTTAATTTTTATGCTCCCAATTGGAGACGCTGATGTATAGTGTGAAGTGATACTGCCTTCAGCTAAACCCATTTAATTCAATACTCCCAGGCTTTTTAATGACCATGCCGTGGGTCAACATCAAGGGTATCGGGGATTTCTAATTGTGCACTCATTGATCCACTCCAGGTAAGTTGAAGAGGTGCCCAAACCGTCAAAAAAATCTCAAGCAAACCATCGACCTGGAGATCTTTGAGGATCCCGCGAGGACCAAAGGCCAGGTCCACTGAGAGCGCTGCACACACTGTGATGGTCAGGCGCTGTAGCATGAAAGTGACTGCTGCCTCTGTGGTCGTATAAAAGAGCTGTGGAAAGATGGCCATTAAACGGGATATATTATGTCAAATTGACTTTGATGAGATTTTATTTTATAATGATGTTCCCTCACCTCAATCTTACACTGAGGTGTGTTTTGATTGATTCATGTTTGAGTACATAAGCAATAGATTAAAAGAGCAGGGCAAACTGTTTGACACATCCACCCTGAGCGGCGTCGCTGTCTCCACAGTTGGACCCAACAGTAAATAGAGTTATAGGTTTATATACTTTAATCAGAAGCAGAATATATCAGAAAACAATTCTGATGAAGTTTGATAAGATAAGTGGGGAAAATTCAATACAATGTTGCAAAGTACAGTTCAAAAACAGAAGAATAGAAATATGATCAAAAATCAAAATAAATACCTAGTCAGACTTAAATTCTACACATCTCTGTGCAAGCAGAGCAAAGATTAGAGCCTGTTATACATGTACAATCAGCTACGACTGTGGTTGTGTACAGTGCAGCACACGGACAGAATAAATAGCTGGTAAAGTGATCTCAGTGAATCTGACCATGATTCACATTATGTTAGAGTATTGCACATGATCACACGTGTAGTGTGAGTGACACATGCAGAGCAACGTTCATTGTACAATATTGTATAATATTACTCAAGTGTAAGAAAAAAGTTGTGGTACAAGAAATTACTCAAGTAATGTCTGTTTAAAATCTAATTTGTGACTTTAATCTAACCGGACAGACAAAACACCAAATAATGCACTGTATCTGGTATTTCCAAAGAACTGAGCACACAAATGGCAACAATATCATTTTGTAGATAAGATGTAAATGGTGTGCAGTCAAATAATTTATTTTTGTCAACTTAAAACTACACGAGAAAGAGTACTATTGCAGTACCCGTTGCAAGTAAACGTATGGTGGCAGAAAATTTGAAAAAAATTGAAGTGCAAGTTCTTTAACGACTCAATTAAACATATAGCTGGGTACTGCACTTCCGATTTTGACTTACAAACAGTAAGCCAGTGACAATTGATTTTATTTAAGCTGAATAGTTTTTTTTTTTTTTTTTTAATTAAAACCTCCACGAAATATCTACTGGTTGATCTCAGCTGACGTCTGAGAGCGTCTGGTGCAGCTATTAATGCCAGACCAACAACTGAAAGCTGTATCACTCTACACAGATGTGGCGTCTTCTCCACAGTCGCATATTGATAACAGAAATAAATAACCTTGATAAATAAAGAGAAAATCAGCATATGGGCACGTTTGTCAGTAACTTTTTGAGTCAAAAGGAGTCGCTGCCATCTGGTGGTCATTTCTGAAGGATCTGTTAAAAAGTTATAAAATCTCCTCACAAAAGAAAAAGAAAAGAAAAAAGAAAGAAGGAGGGAGATTTAAGCATGACAGACAGGCTATAATACATGCATACATTAATTTTTCATTAATGAGGGGTACAATCTTACAACTATATATTATCTTTAGCACACAAGGTAAAGCTCTGAGGGTCAAAACGATAACTGAGCGCCATCTACTGAAAATGAAGTAAAATGCAACTCTGGGAAAGCCACGCCTCCATTACTAGTAAATAACATTAATTTACCAGAAATTAGTTATAATGTGCTGTGTATAATTCTTCACTGACTGTGTTCTTCTTAATGATTAACCTTGGCATCATTCTTTAAAGGTGCACTGTGTAACGTTAGTGATGGGCCTCTGTCCCAGCTATCTTGTGATAGCTTTGCCTGGAATGTAAAAATTATCTACGTTGCTTTTGTTGTCACAGCTGTTTTATAGGGGAAAAAACCTTGACGTTCACTAGCGAACGAGCTCACCACTCCACAGATCTTTAGTGCAATACAGACCTTAGAACATTCCAGACAAAGCAATAACATCTCTATGGAGGCAAGCAGGTGGCGGACCTTCCATTTGTAAAGTTACACGGTGCACCTTTAACAAATACTGAATCACAACGTGCAGGTCCACAACCCTCATATGTCTGGCCTCTCCATCTCCAGATGTCCATTCATGCACTCATTTCTTTAAAGTGTTAACAAAACATTCATAAACACTCCTCATCTTACATGTGACAGAGCTATGCCTCTGTGTTGCTGAATTGGCCCAAATTATTATAAATTATACTTTTTTTTGGCAAAATGAAGTAATTCTACCACCATAACTTGTAATTGTGATACAAACCAAGGACCTTTATTTAACCAGGAAAGTCCCCAGAGGGGAGGAGCCTATTGTACATGTTTTAGTGTACAATAACTTGCTCTGGTCCTCAGTGGTTTTACTAAAGCTATGTCAAATGCACTCTGAATGACTCGGTTGACCACTCTGCTTCAACTATGTTTCAGAATGTGGCCCTCAGTAAAAAAGGTTTGGACACATCTGCCTTACATCAGCCGTCGTGCTCATCACAGTCTTTAGAGTCTAAACATTCCAACCTGCGACCAAGTCAAACTGCATTCATGTGCTGCAGGCAGAACATCACAGATTCAAAGATTTCAGGCATCTCTTTATTCATAAACTTGATGCAAGTTTACAAATTTCTTTACATGGTCAAAACCACCCTTGCAATGAAAATTGATACCAACCAAAGCATGCTAACAGTGCATAACTTTTGACCTGACCACTGTGGCTGTGGAAGCAAGGTAAGAACCCAGGTTCAGTCAATATGCTGCTAGCCATAGAGTGTTAGTCAAATGTATTTAATCAAAGCCATTGCAGTCAATTATTACTCCTGTGCAGCACAGGGCTTTTTATCCTAACCACTATCTTGTTGTACTTGTGTAAATTCAGGACATTTAAAAAAAAAAAAAAAAAAAAAAAAAGAAAGCCATGATTATTTAAATCCAAATTCAACACAATGTAAACTCCACATTGCTGCTTTAACTTGAGGGCCCAGTGCATACATGCAAAATCTGCCATTACAGAAGATATGATCTGAACACTTTCAAAGTACAAGTTTAGGGACGAATTGGCAACAAAAATCTTCGTTATAGTAACAAGTTATTACAACACTCAATTTGAAATATTACACTGTCATATCAAAATATGACAGCAAAACAACAATGCCGGGTGGTTGTAATGGGTGCTAGTTTCCAACAAACACATTTTGAAGTGATCCATTAGTTGTATGTGGTACATATTCCTGAGTTTGCTTCTCCTGAAAATAAAATTGGCCTGGACAATATACCCATGATGAGGCGGCTCAACTACAAATTGAACAGTTAACAATCATGCCATGTTGAAAAAATGTGATGCAATGAATACAGAACACTCTGCGTAGACAAAAAATGCTCTGACTGTGAGGTTAGTTAAGTGAGGATAGTCTGGAATTAGGAATGACTGAACAACTGAAATTTCTATGTTGCTTTTGGGACGACATACCAATAAAACAATGCCACACCACAGAAGACTCACAAATTGCATTAAATGGAATGCTCCACGCCGTTTTCCTGCTTATAACTCACATTACATCAAAGCGTTAGCATGCTGAAGGGTTACTGAGGTGGCAAGCACTGGGTCATTCCTGCTAGAACATTGGTATTTATCAAACCTGAGCGAACTCTCGACAATAGGGACAAATTCCTGTTTGATGTGAGACCAGACATTGCACAGAAGCACTACTATTGCTATGAATTTAGAAGTGAAATTTTAGTATGAGGTCAATAAAACAATCAATGACCAAGGTCACTTAAATGCAGTGAAGAGCGGAAAGAGCTATGCAGCTGTCTGTTGAGACTTCTTTAGCATAATGAAACATCACTGCTGCATAGCCATAATGAGGTTCATGTGGTTTCAGAGATCAGAAAATAGCCTAAGCGCAATGCCAGAAACAACTGTGCCTGTTTTTATTGTTCAAAGTGAAGAGGTGTCATCAATTGTGTACATGTACGGTTTCCAATTACTTGAGAATATAGTTACACAAAAATAATAAAACGGCAATAGTTATGGGTACTTATGAACATGGCTTACTGGGCCTTTACCTTCTGCAGGAGTATTTACTTATCCTAAACAGGCTTTGAAGAAACTGCAGTGCCCCAGCTCTTAATTGTCAGATGATACATGGTATATCAGTCTCTGCCTTGTCCAGGACCCACAAGGTTTCAATATAAACAATTTAATCCTTTTTCAGAAATACAAATTTACATGTTTACATTTTAGATTAAAATCAACTACATTACAGTGTGATCCAAACATAGCAAGTCCCCTGTTTTAGTTGGTTTGGGGTTGCCTAAGACACACACCAGCTCTCTCCTGCACAGAGTGGTCCAGATGCTGGTGTTGGCAAAAGCAGTGACCTCAACTCAAAACTTCTTATTCTTTATAGGGGGGCTGTTCCACCCTGGAGTGCAGTCTGCTCTTTTCTCTCCACTCCAAGGATTCACGTTATAATATAAAAGCTTTAAAAAAAAAAAAAGCAGTATAATTGTGGAGAAGGGATCTTGGCATTTTAAAGACAATACATGAGAACATTTTCACAGAGGTTATCCATGAAAGCAAAAAAAAAAAAGCATTTTCACCAGCAGAAAAAGATTTGTTCCAGCCACCACCAATCATCAGGCAACACAAGTTTATATGATCCAGTCTGAGGTGAAGGAGGCAGGGGTGGCACTCAAGCCCCCATTCAAATAAAGCCATGTCACAACTTTCAACTTTACAGCCAGGAAGAAACCTTGGCATGCCACACTCTGAAGCCCAAGAGCTGATTCAGGTTTTAGTCCTTTCCAGGGGGATGGGATGATGACGCAACGGAAAACTCAACAACAGATATACTGAAAGATAAATATCTGGGAAGAGACCACCCCCAAGAGCAACTGCAGGCAGGGCAGTTTGTGGTGAGGGGCTGGACTATTCATTCTGGATCATCTGGGAATTTGGAGTCAAGAGTTCAAACTCTTGTGTACTAAACAAAGTCCTCAAAAAGACGTATTGGTCATGAATAAAGTGAACTAAGACATATGGGTCCCACAGCAGGAGAGGCAAAAGTCTGTGCTAGCCATCTTCCTTTGGGGGTGTGTACCAGCCTGGAAATAAAGCACAGAGACAGGGGTGTAAACACGGAATATTTTAGCATAAACAATAAACAAGCAATTAGTCGACAGCATAGATGGCATGTCAGTTAAGGCCGTTTCAGCTCGTTTCATGTTTGTGCACACTAGATTTCAGAGTTATTGTCTGCTGGCACGAGTTAACATGCATTGTTTGAAATTTGTTTTGTCTCTACTTAACCAGATATTTAGAACGATTGTTATCTCGTACACATTATAAAAAGAGTCCAAGTTGAGTAGATGATGTGTATTGACAATGTTATTGTTTGTTCCATGCGTTACTGCCTTTTCTGTGATGGAACATGGCTCAGATCTAATTACAGTAAAAAGGTTGCTACTGCGCTTATATGAAATAAAAGACTAAATACTCACCATTCTTTTCATGAATCTGAACCAGAGATTTGTAGGACTGCTGTGCTCTGGCAAGATTGTACTGATTCTGTATAGGGAAAAGACTCCAATGAGAGCAAAAACTGAAGATTTGTTCCCCAAAAATGCTTATACAAACCCCATCTCAAATTTCCTCAAAATAAAATCCCATTATTGTTCAGTCTATAAACTTGAACAATGTCAGTACTCTTTCCACTTTATTATAGTAAAGAGCTGACTTTGTTGTGGATTAGGGGGACCAAGTTTAATTACTTCTATTAATAACAACTGTATTCGATTTTAAAAGTAGAAATGTCAGTTTCAAAAAGATACACCAAGATTGAGACTATGACTAAAATCCTTTCTTACATCAACAAAATATGTTGAAAACATAATGTAGAGCTAGGTATGGCAACTTTATTGGGCAGTTTTGTATTCAATATTATTGTTATTATTATTATTATTCAATAATCTTGACTAGCAAAGAATCTTTCATTTTCAGTCCTGTACAAGGACTGGAGGATAATCAAGACTCAGATAATACAAAATTCAAATCTAACAAATGTACATGACATTTCTGTCCATATTAGGACTTGATGAAATCCTCTTACCTTATTCGCTCCAAACTGCACTCTTGCTTTTCCTTTCACTAAAGTGGCATTGATCTGCATGATGACAGACTCAATAGAATAGGCACTGCTCCAGCCCTGCAATAACATGCAACACATAACATGACGTGTATTAGATATGGGTCTTGAGTGTCAAAATGTAAACTGTGCACGGAGTGAAACTACTTGATCACACAACTATCTGTAATTAAGCGTCTTTGAGTGTCCAAAAAAGCGCTATACAAGTTTGATGTATTATTATTATTATTATTATTATTATTATTATTATTATTATTATTAATAATAATAACGGTCTTTGGTTAAGTTATTCATTTCTTTGCTTTACAATGTGCAGTGACAAGGTTTATACCCCATTTCAATTGCCATATTAATAATTATAATACTTCACCTGTTTGGTGAGTAGCTCCATGCAGAGGGCACCTCCACCAAGAACATAGCTAAAACAGAAAAAGAAGGAAATTCAATGTCCAGCTGTAAGTTGACCCCATAAGGATTTATATGTACCCTGGTTGTCTGAAACATGAGTTAGGTACAGTTTTTGGAGTGACTGGTCAGTTTATTCTACTCCTATAAGCTTGTGATGAAGGGCCAGTTTTTTGCCCCTAGCGTCAGCGCTATGACCAGGGTCTGGTTCCAGGTCGGGCTTTTGCTATTTTCACAGCGGTAACACAGGCTGTACTTGTCCTCTGGAGGCTGGAGGGGCATATGACCGTCCATCTTGACAGTCCTGAAGAGAGACCACTGCAGTGACCAGCCGCTCAAGCGCTACGACCGCTCCCTCCCGGTCCTGAAGCCGCTACACGTCTGTCACCCCCAGAAATTCCCGCGGGTCCCAAAGTTGTTTTTTTTTATGCGTTGCCACTGCGCATCCTCAGATATGAGCTGTGCTGTATAATAATAAAGCCTCATTTGTGTCACTTGAATAGACCTATAATAATGAATGGGAACTTGAAACCGTTCCGAAGGACAAATGTCCAACTCCATATATGTACTGTATACACAGAACACCCTCCAGCGGCGCGGTCACACACACCTCTTACAATATTCATTCATAAAAGGTAGTTCCACCTGCTCTGTTCTTCATGCAGCGAGCACGATTAGACACGGCTCACACACACATCTCACACAGACGCACACTCACACGAGGTGCGCACTGCTCTGTGTATGCACCGTTTCCGCTGGACACGAGCGGGACTCGGGACTGAGGTGTTTTAGTCTGATCAGTTCATAATTTAACACAAACAGGCTCAACGTGATGTTTTTTTGACATTTGAAGCAGACCGATGCAGTTTTGCACAAAAACACAATGAAAACTCAGCTAAAGCTATTTAAGGCAGACCGTCTCAATTGGACTACATTCATTATTCTGTGATGTATCGTTTTGGTTATTTGTGCCTGTTAAGGTTGTTTTAATAAGGATATCTTGTCCATATGATGAGAATAATACGACTCCAAGAAATGTTTCCCACGTTACATTTTTCACTGCATTAGTTTTGAAGATTATTTGTTACAATTCTGGCCATTCACAGGATCCACAACGTTTGCTTCACTCCACCTCATATTTTTGCTTGATCACGCCTCTTGTTTAAAGCTCCTTGCCCCACAACGTCACTGATTGCTCTGGCGCAAAACGTCATCATTAATGCCACTGCAGCGCTACCGCCAGAGGCAAAATACGGCCCCAAGTGTGCGCAGTTTGGGTTAGATCATATATATAATCATTTTGAGAGCTCTTTTAGTGGTACATAAAGATTTGATTTCTGCTCACGTGCCTGGGTTTACTTGACGTGTAGTTGGGTTTGAGCTCTGGTCCAGGATGTAGAGCCACAGTGTACTTAGTGTGTACCTCTAAAGCAGCTTATCTCTCTCACTTTTCTTATTTTACACTCATTAAAAAATGTTTTACTCACAAATAAATAAGGTTGCATAATTTGGTGATAGAAGTGTGTAAATAATGTTGCATGACTGGTGCAAGGTGAGGAAAGAAGTAGAGAAAAAGACGAGAAAGGCAGATACCCCGAAGTGGTATCTGCAGCAAAAGTAGCGAGAGAGATAATGTGGGTCAGTGGCTGGGGCGCTTCTGGTACCGCATAGACAACTGCAGGTACAACACTAAGTATGTAAACACATTAAGCTCTATCAGGCAAGCTTATTTTACCAACAAAAACTCTGCATAGAGCATTAAACACATATTTACAGCAGTTTGAATTGAGCTTGGCCAGTGCACACGTGTGCTTGGGACGGGTTGGGACGGATTTTTTGGGCCCAATCTAAACTCTGGTGCAACGCCTCACCTCCTTTCAGCGTTCAGAGTAATTGCTGCACAGGGCATGTCTTAATAATTTCTTGAGTTGACAATGCTACTGATAATAACTTTATAATTCCATTTCATGGTCGGTTTATTTTGTAAATCAAAATAAAATCCCTTTGTATGGAGGCAAAAATACTCACCCCCCAGAAAGCACTGGTGAGACAACTCTCACAAATGGTGGATCAAACGGAAAGTTATCCTACAAAAAGGTTTTAAAAATCAGTTACAATATGATACATTGAAGATAACAAATTATTATTGACTTACTTTATAGGAAAAGTTTAATAAGATGTAGTCCATCCCTTCCTTTTCCTTTAGGACTTGTAAATCACTGTGCAAAGGGCTGTCAGGATCCACTCTGCAAGTATTAGAATATGTTAATTTGAGCTATGAAGCAATGCTCAAATGTTTGAGTTACTCACGTTCTTAATTTGACGTGCCATTCATAAAGACTGTCGTTAACAAGCTCCACAGAATAGATTCCTAGCAAAAAGAGGTTCACGTTACGTGCAAGGATTTATCTCATGCTATTCATCAACAATATTGGACAACTATTGTTATGACTGTTGAATTATGATTTTATTTTAATACCACAACTACCTGTCTTGTAACTTTGAGACCTGTAGATTTCTCGCAATTCCTTCATTAAGCGATCAGATGCCTGCACTGAACCAGACACAGCTCCCTGTCAAAGAAAAAGATTTTTTAAGTATCTTGAAAGCTGATTCCACTACATGCAACTCTGCTGTGCCATAACCTCTGCAGTATTTACACTGCTTCAATGGTGAATGAGAGCAGATACATAATCCCATGTATGTTCTGCCGCCCTCAGACAAAATTACAGATCAAGTCTATTTTCTTCAGCATCGATGTACAGCCAGATCAACCTTCATAGTTCAGATATTTTAATATAGCCATGGGTCAGAATGAACCAAATTGGCTATCCGGATTTTCCACATATTCTTTCCTAAGTAAAACACTCTGCACAGACTTTATTTTGATCAGATTACGTGTAGTTGTTAATTCTTATGCTAATGCCAAAGTGGTAGCAAAAAACACGTAGAAATTAATTTGAATGTGAGCTAAATAGCAATCTCATGAAACACAAGAGTTATCTGCTCTTCTGCTTCAGAGGAAATAGTTATTTGGTCTTAAATAGGGACTTTTATTTCACAAATTTGTGGTCCCCACACCTGCTCTTCTTGAGCTCCTCGGGGCTTTGCAGTGAGCGAAGGATTTATGGTCTTTGGAGACGGGTTGCAGTGGAGCAGAGCTGCATATAGTGAAATCAGTGTGTTACACTCCGCTGTTAAGGTGCCATTGATTTCGCAATTACACTCAAAAAATGAAAAGATAGATAATCAAATTAAATATCGTACGACATCTTGACAAATCATCCAAGGTGTGCACTGACTTCGGTCCAGGTATAAAGTGCTTGAAAATCAATGCGCCCTGTTACACGGACCTCAGAGCTCTGAGGCCGTGGGTCCGGGAGCTGCGCAAATCTGCGTAAGGAATTTACAAGAAGTCCATTTTTGCCAGGCGCAGCAGTGGTCTGGTGGCTTTTAAGTCATTGGACGAATGTTCTTGTCCAAAACCATGGAAATCTGCATGGCCTTGGTCAAATACGGACCACAGTAAACCAGAGTTGGTGTAACAGGAAATCAGCAGGTGACCCGCACGGGTCCCGAACCACAACCGGGCTGGAGTCAGTGTACACAAGGCGTCAGATATAATATTTGAAACTGCCTCATGCTCAATGAATCAAACAAGGTTATCAAACGTTTTTATCCCATTCCAGATATACATGCACAGTATGCAATAATTAAAAGTTAACTTACATCACTTACATTCAAATGGTCTTGTCTCTGGTTTTTGCGAATTTTCTCCAAGATGGCTAAGTTTTCTTTTTCAATACCATCATCTTCTGATTTCTTTCCTTCCACAGGTTCTTCCTCTTTCATTTCATAGTGGTCCAGATCCTCTATGTCCTACAAAGAATGTATTATCAGCACATATTGTCAAAAAGAAAACAATTTAAGATATTGTTAGAAACATGCCTCTCCCATCTCCTCCTCCTCTTCTTCCTCAGATGTAACTTCCTCTGTTCCATGCTAATAAAATACAAATTCAGAGAGAGTGTGTTTAAATAGCTTGACTGGATGGTTGCATAATTAAAATAATCATAAGAGGAAAAATATGGTGAAAGTAAGTATTGAAAACTGTTCAATAAATACCTTTCGGTCTTGCCCTACAGGACCTGCAGGCAAAGGCTGGTCAAGCATCTCAACATCAGGATGTTGGGGAAGGTTGTATAACCGACAAAGGTCACAAATAAGTTTCTTCAACTGTTGTAAAAGCTAAAACACAAAAAGAATGCTGTTACATGTAGCATTAAATGGCTTTGATTACATCAAGTCAGCAAAGCATTAAGTAATGGTTATACAGACTAGGCTAGTCTTGTGTTTATAAAGATCAGGCAGATAAATAAATAACATCACCTGCACGAAGAGCCAGTAATGCTTAATGCTTAGATAAACCTCTGATATTTTACTCAAGAGTGATATTACAGGCAATATAATCTTATTACATGTGACCTAGTGACCTACCAGGGTGCTGCCTTTTCTCACATCTTCCAGCCTCTCTAAAACTTGTGCAAGGCTTGGGTCGTCTGAATCTACGAACCATATCGGTGGCGTAGTCGGATAAGACTCCTAAAGACAATACAAAAATAAAAACTATTTAGACAGTAAAAACGTCAAGTAACTGGGGGTTGTCACATCACGCAACTAACTGTTACATTACATTAACTGTTAGTACTGTGATCATTCGTATAGCCTCATTAGCACTGAGCTTGTTTAGCATCTAAATTAACTATCAATTAATTGTACCCAGAGTGATATTCAATCGGGGTGACTCTGGATTAGATCAAATAAAAATCTGTCGCGTTACATGACACTTAAGACACTAGGCTAAAGCGGATACATTACAGTGTAGCAAGTTAGCAGCTAACGTTAGCCTGCTGCTAGTGACGAACATCAGTAACTGGCTGTAACAAGTCCCGCTGTTGTTTTGCTCGCTTACCGTAATGTTACAGTGTATGATTAACAGCTTCTCTCTGGTCACATTAAACTGACAGCTTAGTTCGTCGGGTTTCCAGTCAATGATCCTAAATCGTTCGTGATTTGGGTCAAAAATAGACTCCAAAAACTTCAGTTCGGCCTTCAGCCCCGACACCGACATCTTCCATGCATCTCCGACTGGGCCGCTGGGGAGGAGTGAAGTCAGGACTTAGCTTAGCAAGAACCACAACAAATCCTGCCTGAACTATGATTTATGCACAGAGACAGTCCTGGATGCTCTGCTGAATGTCCACTGATGGGTTTTGCAAGGATACCCACCAGATTTGAGATGAAATAACTGTCGAGGAAGAAATGTCCTGTCGGTTTTCAAGTAGCATGTGAAACAACGCAGAGGATGGTTTAGCAACAGACTAGCAGGGGAGTTAGCTAGCAAGCTAACCTAGCCAGTCCGTTGTTGTTGTCTTTCCGCCTATTGTTGTGTCTGCCTAGTATAACAACATTTTCGGTCCCTGCCCATGACCTCTCACTGGCTCCTCACAACCTAAGAAGACTGTCCCTCATCACCGTGTTAAAGGTGAGGTAGACATCCAAAAGTGACGGATCTGATTCTTTCAAGCGCTGTGTGGATTGTGTTGTTTTTCACCCCGGTGTTCAACTACGGCTGGAGCTGGGCTCGTATGGGGTTTAAAGATGGCGTCCGCAATCCTCATTCCCGCAGACTCCCAGCATTCAGTGCGACCCTGATATGTGCCAAAAGTTTCGCGTAGTTAGATGTGTGAAGTTAATCCTAAAGATGTCGTGAATGTACACAATTTTTTTCTCGTATTTAGTCTGTTTTTTTTTTTTGCCATTGCGCCACATTAAATATAACAAATATGGTTTAGGGTTTATGTTGTTGTGATGTACCAATTATTGTGGTCTCATATGCTAAATATTTGTAATCTAGTCAGTGAGGTAGCTTTTATTATCTGCCCCGCACGACAGGCCAAAATAAGATACTACATTTATCACCTTGTACTATAACACAAAAAATACTCTACAATTTATTGAAAGTATGAACAATACGAGTTCATCAAATCAAAATTTTGTGAACGTTTTCATTGGTAAATTGTCATCTGTCACATTAGAATCAGAATAACTTTTATTTATCCCCATGGGTGAAATTTTTTTCATTGCAGGTGAGTAGAAGAAATAGAACTTAGTAGGCCTCGCCTCACAACATATTTAAATATAAAGTCCACCCCCCTGTTCTGAATGCGGTGTTGCGGATAAAAAAAAAAAAAAAAATCAGTGCTCTTTTGTAACACAAAACGTGAATTAACAGGACTGACAGATGCAACATTTGTAGACACCCATAGTGCTGATGGTAAAAGTACACACAGAAACCTTTTCTGGTGGAGGGTCCACACTGCTTGTCTCCATGGAGACGTTATTTCTTTGCTGGGGTTGTTCAACAGAAGGCCTACTGCATTAAACCTATCCATCCCTATGGAGCATCACCTTGGCAAAGCATGTTTTCAAAGTATTTTGAGCAATACAATTAATTAAACAAATGCAATGAGTTTAATGCCTCAGTGGAAAGTAAAGTAAAGCGAATGACATCTCCATGGAGATGAGCAAGCACAGAGCAGAACCCTTGCCCCTTTAAGCGAGTAATTGATTGTGCACAAGGTGGCAGTTGGTCTGTTTATTTTTAAAATAGCTAGCTCAGTACTCCCTGTCCAATTAATTTCTATGAGGTTTTCGTCCAGTCAGTCTAAAATGAAGTGTAGTGAACAGTGAGTTGTGCTGGACGTCTCTGAAACATGTTGAAGACTTTACAAAACAAGCGAGTGCTTCACCAAAGGACACTTGTGTGTTTATAAAGGGACGTGTCTCAATGCTAACGCTAATGCATAACAATTTAAAAGTAACAACCCAACTGCCACCTTGTGCACAGAGTCAAATGAGGAGGTGGTTCTAGGAGGTTCTTGAAAGGGATATTGGGACAGGACACGCGGGTACCATTGGCTGGCAATGTGGATAATTTAGGCTAAGACTCCATGCTGCTGGCCTATTGGCCAGTGTCAGGCAATTTCTTTAAAAACTTGCTCTTTGATAATCAAGCAATCCTATGTCCAGTCATTTGTTTTTACCTTGCTTTTTAGTTGCCCCTATCATAATTGTTTTCAGCTCCCCGCTCAGACACAAATCACCAGGCTCTATATTACTAAACCTTTTTCGCTCATCCACTGTTATCCTACACGGGTCCTATAATCGCTGGTGTTAATTGGGTCGCTATGTGTGTCCAAACCCTCTGAACTTGAATTTTGATATATGCTGTCCATTTGATGTAGTCTACTTCCTAATACGTCCAAGGAGATTTTAGGAACGAAAAAGGCAGCAGGCAGTTCTGCCTTTTTCATGCTGCCACTAGAGAGCAATGTTTCCCAACTATAAAACAACCGATGACGATACATTATTCTTTTTTAGGCCTTTAGTTTAGTTTAGGTACTATTCATCAATAGGTTAATCCTTAATGAGTGTAATTATTTAGGCCAGGCTTAAAGGCATGTGCACTCTTTGTGTTCACTCGTCCGTGTCTTGTCAAATGTTTGTGGGTTGTCCTTCTCCCTGTCAGGGGACTGCAGATAAAAGGCCAACTCTGGTACAATGCATCAAATTGCAACATTTATGTTCTGATTGTACGTGGTTCATTTTTATCAAAAGAGGTTGTTTACGAGAGATTTAAAATGCCCAGAGGAGAAAATACAGGCAATATATTTTTATTTATTTATTTCTATGTACTGCCAAATCGAGTAATCTGTATATAACTTTAGTAAGCCTATTAGAAAGATGAATTAAACTGAACTGTCTCTAAACGTAAAAAATAAATTTAATTGAACTTAGGAACCACAGAGAATCCTAACAGTTACAGTGCACTTTAAATTCAATGCTTGATTTATTTTCTTAGTCCTTGACATAATGGTGAGTAAGCCCATTGTAAATGTCCAACTGTGGCCTATACGTCCAAACTGTGTGCAAACTGGTCAGAGGTTTAATATAACAGTCTGTGAAAAGGTCATGGTTCTGGTCCAGCACATACTCATTTAATTCTGGCCAACATTAATAAAAAGTGAATTGACATAACATACACTCAACAAAAACATTTAGTAGCCATTATGCACCAGAAGTAACCTAAATGTCTGGGGCTTGAGAAAATGCTCAATTGTCACAAAGAGCACTCAGCTACCTGGCAACATGTGGCAAAGTGTGTTTGACGCTTTCTTGAATCCCAGAGTGTGGTATGTTCCCAGTTCACCTGGTCATTTCACTTCATTTGCTGATTGTCAGGTTAATGGCAAAGCTGCTGACCAGTTTCACCTGTGCTGACTGTTCGCTAGTTTGCTAAATCAATCCCATTTATTCTTGTCACTTGTATAATTACTTACTATTGACTGGATGGCATGCCTCTGAGTTTTCAGACTCTGCATCTGTTTCTTAAAATGTGGGTATATTATCTTAACCTTACCAACTGTATTCAGCCTACATAATTATATAGGGAAACATTTTTTGTAAAATATCTGTAGGTTCTAAACTACCCATAGGCCTTTCATTGAGCTGGAGGGCAAGTTAGCATTCTTTGTTATTTGCCTTTTAACTGTCAGAGGCAGAGGTTTTTGTCCTATTTGTGGTTATTGGGCATTGTGCATATCCACAATAACTGGTTAACGTCTTCTCTAGCAGTTAACAAACAAAGGCGGTATATTTTTTCCGAATAGCATGCGAGTCATTGCTCAAAAACAATTGTTGTCAGTTGAATCTTGTCTAACACTGTGGATCATGTGTTTGTGGTTACTTTCAGTGATTCTCCCATAGAGTTACAATGGCCCCTGCCCTTAAGACACTTTACTGTTTCATCAGTAATTAACACAAATTACTGTTTTCTTGAGCAGTAATTGAAACACTGTTGGTCTGAACAGGCTTCATGTGTGCTGGCACTTGTTGCTACTGTAGGGGGCGCTCGAACAGTCTGGTTTGTGTGTCCAGGACTGTTGACAGTCTGTGTTGAACCCGAGCAGGACCAGGGACTCTTCAGATATGGCTCTGATACTGTTCAAGCTTGATTGAGTCTTATCTTTAGATGAACTTTAGACAACAAAGCTCAGAGGGATGTCAGCATTGTGAGCAGAGGACCCTCTCTGCTGTGAGTGCACAAGGTGCTTCAGGACCAAGACATACTTCAAAACACATTGTAGCCCTAAGCTCCTCCTGCAGGAGTTTATAGCTTATAGGGAATTTTACTGCCACAAAACCATAAACCCAGTAGGTTAAAGATGAGTAACATTCAAGCCACAATTTTTTTTAACTCCTGCTAAATCATTTTTAACATCACGTGCATTGATAGCTAAACGGTGTGATGCTCACACACCCATGTCAGCATCTACACCGCTGAAAAACAGACCATGCAAATGAAGGAAAGCCTAGGGAAACGCTCCATATCCTGTGATTGAGCGTTCAAAAGATTATTTCCGAAGGCCTTTGGAGAGGCCATAACAAAGGTTGTCACGGGTCAGAATGAACAGAAAAGTATGTCCTTACATCCCAGTTCTCTTCCTATCTAATTCATGGTTGAGTAAGTGACATGCTGTTTGCTATACTGTGCTTGTGTACACTCCAATAAAGAGCCAGATTGCTGGTGTCTGACATGATTTAACTTGTCTCTCTGCCCTCCATCTGCATCGGACAAAAAGTTAATTAAAATCCAGCTCTGTCTTATTCCATCCTCAACAGCATGAGCAAATCATCATTTACAGCCTTTATTATTTCAGTTTGAATAACAATGCAAACAGTGGCCTCCATTCTTTTTTCAATTTACCCCCTACAGTTATATGATCTTATATTTACAGGTGATTTTGAAAAATTTGAGGTGATAACCAAAGAGAAGTGTATTGCTTTGGAGAGCCCTATTTGTCAGCCGCCTCCACTGCTGATTCACCACATACGGCCGCACACTTTGTCACAGAAGACAGCACTATTCCCACAGAGAAGGAGCCATATTCATCTTTGTTGTTTTTTTTTGTTTTTTTAGGAACTGTTAACGTGTCAGGGAGGGGGCAGGCCACATCAAAGGCCAGAGCCAGGATTAAAGGTAAGGGTATTTCTTATGTGTCCCAAACATAGCTACCAAGTTCGTTAAATATTTATATAGATGTTTTTTTCTAAGCATTGAAATTGTAATGTTGATAAATTATGAATTAAAAACACATTGATTGACATGATGGCCAAGTTGTTTATCTTGTCAATTGATATCTTAGCTCTCAATATTACCTGATAAGGAAGCAGAATGAGCCTCTCACTTTGTGTTGCCAGATTGTAAGACTAAAACCAGTTTGGGGAAAAAAACTAAAACTAAATTTACTCTCTGATCTGAATACTTACTACCTGTGTCTAATCATGAACCAGTGCTAGGGCCGCTCTGCAGCTCAGTGAATGAATTTTGGAGGTTCTGAGCGTTCACATGATCTATGGTACTCTGTGTAATATTTTCATTCTGATCATAATAATAATTAAAGCTGCACGCAACGATAAAGGCCCTCGCCCCCCTTGCGACCACACAGTACACGCCACCGCGAAGAGCCCGCCTCTCACCGTCCCACCTTTCCCGCCTGCATCACCCCTCCCCCACAAACAGCCCCCATATGCTACTTCTCCATTCATTACAATGATACAAGTTCAGATGTTGTCACGGCCGTACAGTTGGAAGTAGAGATATATTCTCATTAACTTTTTTGTTCAGTGTGATGTACAGAATTTATTTGCCAAATCTCAGTTTTCTATAACAAACTTTTTTTTCACCGCATTCAAAATTTCTGTTAACCACATCCCATGTATATCAATGGCATACATTTTCCATTGCCACAGTAACACGGTTGCAGATAAAGATGTGGTATCGTTGTCTTTTTTGTTCAGAATGGTAAAAGGATGTGGTTGCCAAATGTCATGTGTCTACAGCAAAGTGAAATTTGGTCCCATTCAAATATTCAAGGGGGTGCTGTAGAGCAGTGGTTCTCAAACTAGGGGGTCGCCCCAATGGGGCGAAATGATTTCTGGGGGTCCCCAGATGATGGGGAAAAATTGATACAATAGTCTTAAACACGGCTTGACACCCTTCAAATGCAGTGGTAAATGTAGATACATAATTTATCCGTTTTTGTGTCACCTATTTTTTTGTGTTTGGGGGTCGCGAATGTGAACTATTTTTTATTTTTGGGGTCGCGACTGAAAAAGAACCACTGCTGTAGAGTAATTAGAGAACCTAAAATTATGTATTGTATACTGTTGTGTTCAGCTCATCTTTTTGAACAAATCGTATATTAATGCCGGAAAATAGGACGCCAGAGAAAAATTGCTGTTTTGTTGTGCGGGATGGCCACACCCACATTTTCCAATGTATCAAAAACCAAGCGAGTCATCTTTGATCACACATGGGTGTAGGTCACTCTTACAAATTTTCAAGCCCATTGAATGAAAATCCACGGTGTAAAAAAATAAAATGTGAAGTGTAAAATTTGGCAAAAATCAGGTTCCGCCCACAATGGCCGACACCCTGTAGGGTTTAGGGTGGGTATAAGATGGCTTGGTTTGCATATCACTGCGTTCAGCTCTCAAATGTGCACATACACTCTATTTGCATTTTCTAAGAAAAACCTGTTTGAAAAAATTGATTTTTTCAAAATGTTCCAAAAATTGCTTTTTTATTGAAAATTCACCATGACCACAGCTGAAAATGTATCAAATTCAAATTGATAGTATTTAATTCCACATGGTTTTAGTGTCTTTTAGCCAAATTTGAAGTGTTTCTGATGAAAACTGTTGGAGGAGGAGTCAAAAGTACACAGGTGTGCGCTTTTGTCAGTCCTGGGTTTGGCCAATATGGCCGACTTCCTCGACGGTTTAGGGTGAGGTCATGAGGGGATTTTTTTCATGTTCTGACCTGCTCTTTTTTTTGGGGCATGTTTTGTATTTTTCTATTGAAATTTCTTTGGGTCAGGCTCTCATTGGTCCCATGTTAATCAACTTTTGAGGTGGCGCTACTCAGCCGTCGTTCAATATTTTTACGCTGGGTTTTCACTCAAATTGGAGCTCACTGAGTTCTAATTTTCAATACCGCTCACGGGCATGTTCGTTCTTGTTTAGTACTTGAATTTTGCAATTTTCGGCGTTTTGTTATAATTACAATCAGTCCCTCGCCGGGACGATTCTCGTCCCTCGGTTCGGGCCTAATAAGAATTCAATTCAATACAATAATACAAGGGGCTAAATCTTTCTCCATGTTGAACAATCTTCAATGAGATGTGAAAATACTATAATTTTCTTATTTTCTTTTGCAATCTTGTATTATCAGAATGTTACCCTTTGTCATGATCCAAACATTATCTCATGACACATCGTTCACACTGGTGGACCCTGAAAAATTAAAATTTCATTCATTCATTCATTCATTCATTTTCTACCGCTTATTCCCGTTAGGGGTCGCGGGTGACTGGAGCCTATCCCAGTGACTTTGGGCCTTAGGCGGGGTACACCCTGGACAGTGGCCAACTCGTCGCAGGGCTGACACAGAGACAGAGACATTGACAGACAAACATTCACTCTCACATTCATTCACTAGGGACAATTTAGAGTTATCAATTAACCTACACAGTCATGTCTTTGGACGGTGGGAGGAAGCCGGAGAACCCGGAGAGAACCCACGGTAACACGGGGAGGACATGCAGACTCCACCCAGAGAGATCGTGTGATGTTAGGGTGGTTCAGAATTCGAAACCACGATGTTGGGGTGGTCTGGGATTCGAACCCACGATCTCCTTATTGAGAGGCAGAAGCTCTAGCCGCTCTGCCACCGTGCACCCCCACACGCCAATGAGGGTACAGAACTATTACTGTCCCAAATATAATGTCACCTTCAAATGTATGTATTGTATTCTTTTTCTTGTTATATTTAATGAATGTCTTTATATACATTACAAGAAATCTACATGATTGATTAATTGCTCGAATAAATATTCTCCAATGTATCAGTAAAGCTTAATGTCTCTCTACAGTCCTTACAACACAACATTGTGAGAGGAAGTGGCATCAATGGGCCGTTTGGTGGCCACTAGTTTAGGCCTAAAAATAAAGAGGAACGTCAAATAATTCCCATTTAAAATCCAGTTTAAAATCAGAGATGCTTGAAAGACTAGACTTTCAGTACAGATATCTTCTGCCCGATTTATTAAAGAACGTTTTAATTATTGTAACAGCGTGCATAAGTAATAAGTAACACATACAATTTCTCCCTCTCCGTTTTATTTCTGTTTTTTGGGAGTGGCTTAGTGTAATGGACATTTTTTGTGCCAATCTAATTCCATAAAGGTTATCTGTGGAACATCTCTGTGCAGTGGGATCTGCTGTTCTTCATGCACTCTAACCAAGTCAACTCCAGCCTAATCACATTGAAGCCAAACTCTATTTACTTTGTGGGGCACTGTTGCTCTGGTGAGAGGCAAAAACAGCAGTGTAAAGGTCTTCGCAAATGAGTGCACCACTGCCAATCTATCCGCCCCTAATGCTAATGTTTACAGGCCAAGCAAAAGACCCTGACAGGCTGGCGATTGGGGGAAGGAGGCCAGCTTAAGTCAATTAGCTAAGAGGACAAATATCATCTGAATCATATCCAAGCCCTGCTGGATTAACTATATAAAGCACAAAAAGGCAAAGATTTTGATTGTGTGTTGTTTTCATTTCATTCTTTTCTTTAAAGGGCATGTAAAATCATCCGAGCTCATCAAAAATCAAACTCCATGTCTTTTGTAGGTTTCAAAAAATGTCCTGTAGCACCTTTGATTAGATACAAATTTAAAATAAGCTGCTACATACAATGAAATGCTGCTAGAGGGAAAAATGCCAACAGCAGAGAAACTGTTTTAAACATCAGGAAGACAATGGATACATTATTTAACCACTTGAATAATGAAGCTAATGAAAAAGTTTGGTGAATTTAAAGGCTGAAAGAAAGACTTATGGTGAGCTAACAACAAGTCATGCATGTGTGTGAAGTGATGGCTTATGTGGTACCCAACAGTAGATAAGCTCAAAATGCTCTTATTAGTTCATTCTTGTTCTGGTGTCAGAGTACATCTTGCATTGTATTTTTTAAAGTAGGGTTGCCACCAACTAAGTATCCATAACACCATGACAGGCCTCTGACTCGACATGGCTGCTCCTGAGTGCTGAGCCTAATTGTTCTTTGGTGTTTGGGGTTTTGGTTAATGAGGAATCAGGATGCTACAAGCCTTGAACATATGGCGCTGAAGCAGAACGCTGTATGTGGCAGACGACATTTTCCACCAGCGTGTCAGATCACACATACTTTAAAAATGACATGGCCTCAGAGGGAGTAACATGCCATCTGGAACACTGTACAGTGACCCATCCAATTTACCTCTACTTGTGGCCTTGACTGTAACAACAGTAGTGCTCACTGGAAAACAGAAGCACTTGGGTACGAACCTGCTTTTTCAACTTACGCTGAACTTACGCAGGAACAGAAAAGAAAAAGGACTAATTTAAACTAAATCATGTAGTCAAATTAACAAGGTGTGATCCAGTTACATTTTGTAGCAATTGTTGAATATCTAAGTATTAATCTTGTTTTGACATAATGTAGCCAGTGCTTTGTGTCTTGACATTTTATTATTATTATTTTTTAGAAAATATATATAGGCCTTAACATCTGGTGGTCATCTTAAAGAGGTTTAGTAGTAATAGATGCCTGTATTTTAAAAATGTTTTTTTTTTTTAACTGATAAATATGCTCAATAATATTAAATTGTTGCCAAATTAAGTATAGTACTGACCTTGAATTCTGATCTACCACTTACTGTACTGATTCAGTGATGGATGGTTGCATTTGCATGCGGACAGTGTTGCATTCTGACCAATCTGTTTCACTTATTTTGGAGTAACTTCCGTGCTGCTGGTGGTTGATTCATTACTCTTTTCCTTGCACTGTTAGCAGTAAGTCCAGACATATAGGCCACAATCATTCATTTCACCATGTGGGACCAGAGTGGGACCCACCCCCAGGATGAGCCATGTGCCATCACTGCTCGGGGGTGCAATTGATGACAGATAGGCTTCATATTCTTCATCCTCTGTCCCTAGAGAGTTGATTTGACCGTAATACAGAAAGCCAATTGAATCATGTCGTCCCAGACGAACATACAGACATCATTAACCTAGGATATCTAGTGAGCAATGTCTCAAATCTCATGTGCCTCCCCAGTCATTTGCAGGTCAAGGCACATCAATTTCAAGGTTGTTATGTCATGCTACTAGATTTTCAGTTCATTTCCAAAACATATATTTGTTGGAAGATGGATGGTCAAATTACAACCCAGTCTCATTCGGAAGCATAAAAAACACTGCAATATTTAAATATTTCGTATCACACAGGCATCACGCAGTCCACAAGACGAGCTAACCATAATGATCTGACCCGTTTGGTCATTTCCATGTCCACTGCCCAGCCATTGATTGACATTTACAACTCTTGTGCTTATATGACCCTCAGGAGACATATTTAACGTCCAACGTCTAATACCAGCAGAGTTGTACGATCAATCCTTCTCAATCATTAAAATGTCCAACAGCAAATGTCCTGAGCCAGAATCTTTTGCATTGGACCTCTTGTTACACTTTGCAGATGTAACAAGCTACAATATTATCAGCTTTTCCCCTCTTTCCCAATAACCTTTTGTCATGTCTGTCCTTTATAACCCAATGCTATGTTTTTCAATGACTAGCTGTAAAAAAAATGCTATGAGTTGAATTGTAAACTGTTATTCAAATCTTCTTCTGCCTCATGTTCAGCTCACCCAACAGGAAGAGATTTACAGACACAATCTGCATGGCTTGGTTTCGATTAGACTATTGTCTCAAAGCTCTTAGACACACCTTTCTAAGCACATTAAGATCTCATCTAGGGCAGAAAGAATTGATTCCAGTCTGCCGTGATTGCAATCAGTAAAAGAGTGCCAAAGCAAAAAGCATCACAGAAACAAATGGGATCAATTTTACTATGGTGTTTGCTAACAGGGGCTGTGGGACACTGGGGCACTGTAAAGACGGCCTTGGATTGACACTTATGTGTTTCAATTATACATTTAATAGATGAACAATTAAGAACCCACTTTTTCTGTTTATCATTCTATCATCAACTTGTAACACTTTGATGGCCAAAATACCAAGGATGTTGGATGGTCAACCCTAAATCAGTCTTCCAGAGATCTAGAAGGCACAGACCAATCGATCCCTTTAGGATTTGTTAGGCTGTGAGTGAGACAGGTGAGGTTTAATGCACACCCTGGTGCCATAAAAAATGACACAGCAGAGTGCATTCTGGATGTCACACCAGGTCCTGCTCTATCTGAAAGTGTCTGTCGTAAGGCTTTACTCCGCATGTGTCTCTTTCACTTTCACTGAATGAACCATGATCAACAGAAAAATAAGATATTTGCACCGTCTCTTCCAAATTGTGAACAATTATGATTGTATCACATCACTAATGTGGAAAATAATGCATTTTATAAAAACCGCTACTTGAAAACTTAGTTGTGTTGTTAATCCCATTTTTTATAACCACAAAGCTAAAGAAAGCCACAGGCCTGTCATGGCTAACCTCAGATATGAACATGATGGCCATTGGCTGCTGATGAATCAATATCTTCACATGAGGCTGAAACTCCGTGGCACAGTAGCCAAGCACTTCGGGTAATGAACTGCCTTCTTGATATATATCCCTCGCAGTGTGGGATTGCAGTGGTGCAACATGGCACTGCAACAGCAGCAATTCTTTGATTAGCAATTTCTCTTCCATCACGCATCCTTGCCATGCCAAAAAAAACAGCATGTCACTCCATGTGTCAACAACAGATCCTCTGTTCACCTCGAGTGACCCCGGCACCCCCAGACCTTGAGGCTCTCCCCACGATCAAAGAATATTTGTATTTATGTTTTTACATTATGTCTTTTTTTGTACTGTCTTCTTAAAATTCCAGACATGTTTGTTTTAACATTAACATGAACAGCAGCCTAACACAACCAAACAAAAAAAGCTATCCCTTCAGCTTGAGCACAGCAAAAAGCCTGAAACAATATTTACAAGCAAATGGAACTATAATTATGTAGTTTTAATTATTAAAACTCACTTTCATAAATAAATGTAAACGTAAATAATAAGACACTGTATTCTCCCAAGTGTCACAGTGCACAATCAAAACAAGACTTCCACATATTGCGCTCAGCCCCCAAAGCCCCATTACCATGGGTAATGGGTAAATATAGACGCCAATATCTAATGTTTTGTTCATGTTCATTTTACTTCTGTGTGTGTGCTATAAAACAAAACTGAATGCATTTACACATATTTTGGAATTCAATATGATTTTTTTCTATTATAATCAAGTGTCAAAATTATTCAGTATGGGAAAATATTATTTATTGCCTCTGTTGCTCATATAACTTCTGTGTTGTAAAGGTCTGCAAATAAACGTCGCCTCTGATTCATGAAGAATTATAAAGCAGTAGCTCTATATTATTACATGTCCTTTAGATGTTATATCATTTTACACTTGAGTGCATCAAGCTGCTGCTGTAGGCTACATAAAATGTGATGTAAATGTCATAACAGTCCTTGTCTGGATATGTCTGTGACATATCTTGTGCTGTAAGCAATTTAAGCAGAGACAAATGTATAGTATATTGTACCGGCCCTTAAAACAAGAGAGAGGGTCAGGACCTAATCAGCTCTTATTGATCCCCTCTCAATGATCCAATAGAAGTATTTGCATTTTATTTATTACAGAGGCGAGTCCTTGGATCTGCTCTTCATGCCTGATACAGTTCTTTACTGGCCATTATAATGAGGCTTTAAGCAGTGGGGCCACTGTAAATCTGCTCCAGTCAGATTGTTCTGCTCCTCGTCTGACTGAACCTAACCACAGTAAATCTCACTTCCCCTGAAGAATTTATTTCCTGTCTCACCCTAAGTACACACACCAAACCAAGAAGTCAGCAAGTGGTCACAAGTCACAGGTATAAACTAACGTAATGGCCTTTAGTGAATGTGTTACGCACACGTGGAGTGGGACAATTCAAACCTACTCTCTAATTTGACAAAACCAAGCCTAGGTGAAGGAAAAGTGTATGTTGACTTAACTGCATAAAGAAAAGAAGAAAAGAAAGCGCAGAAAAGCTACATTTAAGCATAGATCGCTGCTCGTTGACCGTCCGCGCACAGCAGGCGGCCAGACGCGGACGCCTCTGGGAGCACGCTGGGGAGTTCACTGGGAGCACGCTGGGGAGTTCACTGGGAGCACGCTGTACATTGGGAGCACGCTGTAGAGTTCACTGGGCGCAGGGCAGCACGCAGCAGACGGTAGAGGACTAGAGGCACCAGCAGAGCACGGAGAGGGAGACCACTGTCCACACGAGGGGCGCGGAGAGACCGGCATGCCCGAGCGCGGACGCACACAGCTCCGGTGGGCTCGCTCTCTCGCACAACTTCTCCTGACCTGACGGCGCAGGGAAAATGACGCGGACTATCTCTATTCTCGTCTACGTTTTCTCCTTAATTAGCTGTAAGTAATGATTTAAAAATTCTAGCGATTTATATATTCATCCTAATTTTGTTGGTTAAATTCTTTGATAAACCTTATCACGGAACACAGACTACATTAACAACAGCGCATTTAAACTTGTCACTTTGTGTCATTTTAATTTTTGTAGGTTAGTCACAGTTTGCAGCGTGGTAATCTATGTAAAATAGTTCATCCTTTTTAACATCTGCTTTGACGTCTACTAAGGGTTGTTAATATATCAAAAAGTAGATAGCCTAAACAATTTCTAAAACTATGGTATCGAAACTAGATACTTAATTAAATTTTCTCAATTTACAGTCTATTGTCTAGAAAAACGAACATGTTTTATTATCGTTGTGGAATCAAAATTGATGTAAAATATCAAGCCTATTCCTTAGTATCCAAAAAGGCAATTTATAGAGCACTAACCCACTTTATAGCTACTATTTTGAAATGCTTAATGCAACTTTGGCACTACAAAGTGTGACCTTTCCATCTACACTGGCTTATTCCAGTTTCTATTACCACGCCTGACCTCACTCTCGCTTCATCTAATGTCAAGTTTTCAATTTTTATTTGCCTAATTAGTTCAGCACATTACAGGTGAACTGCCAGCCCTCTGTGCAACCAGTGCTGTTGCTTTGCTTTTTGTCAGTAAGTTCTATTTTTCTTTTTTATTTGAACTTCAGGCAGCTGTGGGGCTGATTCTGAGGAGCGCCTTATGAACTGGTTGCTGGGAAAAGATCGCTACAATCCACTCATCCGGCCAGCTGTTAACAGAACAGAGAGGGTCACTGTCAAACTCCAAGTGTCACTGGCTCAGCTCATCAGTGTGGTAAATGTGCAACTATGTTTTATAAATGTTCAGTTTCCATGTGACTGAGAAACAAGAAAACAAATAGACAGACCACATATGAAAAATTCTGACAGAGGTCGAGGAAAACCCCATTTATTACAAGTGCGCTGGCTGTAAATGGATGGAGTGTGGATGGATATGGTCAGGGAAGCTGTGATCTCTGCTCCTGTCATGTCTGGATTGAAGCTTCAGCACATTCAGATTAAGGGCCACAATAAAGCATCTGAAGTCAGTTGGCGATAGAAGCAGTGCACTGATTTACTGTTTGGGCTCCTCCCCATCTGCTGTACAAGCCATTGACGCGTTTTCAAAACTGCCTATATGAGTTCGGGTCACACCCTTGGAGTCATTTGAGATTTTGTAACTGTTTGGTCCCAGCAACATAATGTCACTGTAACTAAGGAACCATTCCCACAGGGAGGTTTTGTATTGATATTTAACACTATTAACAGATTGTACTGGTTTTGCATGACTTCCTCGTCAAATCTTGATCTTGAGTTAAATATTAAAGTGAACCAATCCACCACTTCAGCAGTAAACTCACACTGCACAAACACTGCTGGAAAGAGGATATCTCATTACTATTTTGTGATGTTTGCTGCCTACCAATTGAGTTCACTTTGTGGTCTCGACCATTTTCCAAATGTGTTTACTCTCTTTCTACAGTTCTTTTTTTAAAGAGAAAGAAAATAAAATAAAGAAAATCACCTGCATAATATTTTGTTGGGCTGATCAGTTACTGATTCGCAGAAACAAATTGAACATTATGATCAAGAACACCAACCATGGCAGTCTTTAAATTGAATGTATTTTATCTTACCAAAATGACAGAAGTTTGTACATATTCAACATACAGTAGCTTCCACTTGATCTTTTTGCTTCTTTCAGAATGAAAGAGAACAGATTATGACCACAAACGTATGGCTCACTCAGGTAAGGCCTGTTGTTATATCAAATGAAAAAATTCAACAGAAATTATTGAATGCCCTTGAATTTAACCATATCAATTTCTATCTCAAGTGCGGAACAAAGTAGCTCTGTAATTATGTCACACAAAATTACTGAAAGTAAATGAACCATAACATTAGGTCTCCTTCTGTCTCCGTAGCACTGGGTGGACTACAGATTGGCCTGGGACCCATCAAAATATGAAGGAATTGACAAGCTGCGTATTCCTTCAAGACACATCTGGCTCCCAGATATTGTTCTGTATAATAAGTAAGCTATCAAAAATAATCATAGAAACAATTATGCCTTTTGTTAATGTGTTGTTTTGTTCCTTTGATTCTTTCTCCAGTGCAGATGGAACGTATGAAGTAACAGTGTTTACAAATGTAATAGTCCTTTACAATGGCAGTATAAACTGGCTTCCTCCTGCCATCTACAAAAGCGCCTGTAAGATAGAGGTGAAGCATTTCCCTTTTGACCAACAAAACTGCACCCTCAAGTTCCGATCTTGGACATATGACCACACAGAGCTAGACCTTATTCTCAAATCCGACGTGGCTAGCATGGATGACTTTACTCCAAGTGGGGAGTGGGACATCTTGGCCCTGCCTGGCAGACGGACTGTAAATCCTCTTGATCCCACCTATGTGGACCTTACATATGATTTTATCATCAAGAGGAAACCTTTGTTCTACACCATTAACCTCATCATACCATGTGTGCTGATAACCTCCTTAGCTATCCTGGTCTTTTACCTGCCTTCAGACTGTGGGGAGAAGATGACCCTTTGCATCTCAGTCCTCTTGGCTCTTACTGTTTTTCTGTTGCTGATATCCAAAATAGTCCCTCCAACCTCTCTCGATGTGCCCCTGATTGGCAAGTACCTAATGTTTACTATGGTCTTAGTGACATTTTCTATTATTACAAGTGTTTGTGTGCTTAATGTACACCATAGGTCGCCAAGCACCCACACTATGCCAGCTTGGGTCAAACTAGTGTTTCTTGTCAAACTGCCTACTTTACTGTTCATGAGACGCCCAAACAATAACTCTGCACGACAGAGACTACGTCAACAGCGCGGCCTGCGAGCAAGGAGGGCCATTTTGGGCTTAGGATGTCCTGTCGAACCTAAAGCAGGATTTACTATGTCTTCTTCAGTCTTGCTGCCCACTGACTCCTCAGCCTTTTCAACTCCAGGACATAAAAATCTGGCAGCATCTCTTCGTTTTAGCTATAACCGAAAAGGAGACTATTCTCCCAGTGATTTCACTTCAACACAAGACCTCCATCAGCGAAGCACCTCTGACTGGGCCAGAGATGTCCGGGAGGCAGTGAACGGTGTACGCTTTGTGGCTGAGCACATGATGGGAGACGATGATGACCAAAGTGTAAGTACAAATGTTTTGGTGGCTAATTGAGATTGAGTAGTCATTAGTTCATTAGTCTCGCTCACACACACACACGCACGCACGCACGCACGCACACACACACACACACACACACACACACACACACACACACACACACACACACACACACACACACACACACACACACACACACACACACACACACACACTGAACTGAAAGGGGTGAATTAAAAGCTTTCAGAATGCAGGGCAGGAGGGTCAAGGTCTACACACATAAATCTGTTTCATGCCACTTCTGAGGGTATTCCCTATTTTAACCAAGGCAGTGAATACAGTGTCATTCATTCTCCAGCTGTAAACATCCAACAATGGTGAGATTTATTAATTGGTTGAATAGCTATTGTTCTCATGTAACTACTTACCATGATTCTTTTTGGGTACAGGTAATTGAAGACTGGAAATACGTGGCCATGGTGGTGGACCGCTTGTTCCTGTGGATATTTGTTATTGTGTGTATAGTGGGCACACTTGGCCTGTTTCTTCAACCTGTTTTTCAGAATCAGATAGTTCCCAATCAACAACCCAGCTCAGAGACACCGCGTATTTGATGAGTTACAAGAAGAAATTTTACTCGTTGTTAAATGCAGGCAGTAAACCATATTGTTACACCTGATTGCATCAGAGGTTCTCAAACTGGGACTTTAGATACTTCATGGACTTCATAGAGACACTCTGTAATCAAACCTATTGCTATCCTGACTTGGAAAGTTTTAGACCTAGTCCTTGTATACATTTGATCCAGTCTGAACCAAACACACAAACACATCACAAAATCGTGTTTAATCGTGTTAAACTGTTTGAAATGAAAGAAAAAACTAGATTTCTCAGATGGTATAGAACAAATGTGAGTCACTGGATTAAAACAAACAAAACAAAATACACAAATATTTTGTGAACTGTTTCTAAATATTTAGAACTATGTTGTGAAGAGCTCACCACGTCTATAGCATAATGCTCTATTCTTATAACTCAGCACTTTACAAAATACAACAGTAACAGTGCAATCATGTAAGTCAAATATGAAAGTGGACTATTAAATGTAATAAAGTAAGTAAGTTAAACTGAAACTGAAATGTGTGTTTCATTCCATATAAATTATACATTCAGTCAAATATCACCACCTGATTGTAACAAAATGCAGCTTTATGTAATGGGAATAATGGCAGATGATGTTTAACTCCAACATTAACTACCGTCAGAAAAATAACTGATATTGATTTTGTGCTCTGATGAATGTCCATTAAGTAAAATACTTTCTTGGCTGAAGGCAAAAATATAAATGACATTTACACCTTTGCACCACAATCTGTTAATACTTGAAGCCACACATCTCTTACTGCTCAGTAAACAGTGCTGAGTGGGCTCGTTAAAGATTCTGCAGACCACTAGCTCTTTTGTCAAATCCTCATTTGGATCAAGGGATTGCAATCACTTCCTCTGGTAATGATTATATTTGCTTTACTTTAACTCTATACTGTTATTTTAGTCGAGGTTTTAGTATTTAAGGATACACAAACAGAAAAGAAACACACTACTCATATTAAAAAAAAAAAAAAAAAAAAGGTTTGGCACGTTTTCATTTATTTAATCGATAAGTTTCAGTCCAAGTTTTGAAGTAAGCAATGACAAAATATTCTAAGGGTTAAATAATTTTCTAATTGATCAATATATTATAATCGTTATGGATCCCAATAGAACAATTATATTACTCCACGGCCACGTTACGAAGTCCCGGCATGTCCCAAGCCGCCAATCAGCTTCTGTGCTCAACGGTAAACCATTCATTCCTCAGGAACACATTAGTGGGAAGGTGTTAACCCCATGGTCTTTACTGCCATCCAGTTGAAGGACAAACGCACTGACCACATCACTCTGATGTAAAGTTGTGTCAAATCTATTCAGCCAGAAATCAATCCGAAGCTCAGAGCTTTTGTACACAGCCAGTAACACACCCATAGCCTTCAACAAAATCTAATTTGCCTGTTTTATAAACCTACAAGCTTTTGGTCTTAACAGCGTTTCACTTCAAATGTGCAACAAATAGAAGACTGGCACTTAATCCCTTACAGACTCAAAGATTTACGTTGTGCTAAAATAAAGTTGGCAAAGAATGGGTTTCCTATAGCTGTCATGTTACTTCTGCAGTTATACAAAGTGACTGCGTGGACCGCATAGACTGTATGTTGACCACCTCCAGTTCTAGGTCAGGACACTGTGGTGGTTATAACCGCAGAACGTCCCACACGCTGCGCAGTGGCGCGCGTACGCACGCACAGTGCCCTCTCTCTCCGCGCTCTGTCTCTGCCTCAACAGCTGCTTTCTCTTCTCACTTACTCCTGTCTGTCTCACGGAGCACTGAGCTCACTGGAGTCCGGGCTCATGTAGCCGTGTCCACCTTCAAGGATGAAGTCTGACATTTTTCTTTGGTCCATTTCTTTAATTTTTGCATCAATGAACCCGGGTGAGTTAAATTGCTACTTTAGCTAATAAATAACTTGTTGCTTTGCTTTTGTGAAGGTAAAACCTCACAATATGTTTTAATAATTTAAATGTTAAATATAAAAATAAGCAAAGTTTTACTGGAATAATAAACTATGTGCCTACAATAGTGACCAATTATTTCACAACTTCATATCTTTTGGTTACACTTTTTTTTACACGCAGAATGCAACTTTTTACAAGTTTACATGGCTCTTGTTGGGTTGCATCTTTAAAAGAATAACCAAACAATTTCCAGATCTTCATAAAGCTGCTGCTGACATGTGTGCTCCATAGGTGCTTCTGGCTCAGATGCTGAACACAAGCTGTTCTCTGTGATATTCTCTAACTACAACCAGTACATCCGGCCAGTGGAGAATGTGTCTGACCCTGTCATCGTGCAGTTTGAAGTGTCCATGTCACAGCTGGTCAAAGTGGTAAGCCATGGCCTTTTACTTCTAGTTTGAAATGAGCATTTTATTGCTATGTGCAGAGAAACACCTGAAATAGCTTTTGGTTTTTTAACATCTCTGGAGCAAAAAGAAGGTCAGTGTCTGCCTCTATGGTCGGTGTAAGATGGAAAATGTCAGCTTTGTGATTACTGCTGTGCTGTGCTGAGTTAGCCCTGCCTACACCCATCAATCGTCCACCACCACTTGAGAGAGTGCCCATGGTGTTTGGATGTCCTGCAGGTTGTTTACGCATATTTCAATACAGGCAAAGGACTGTAGAAGACCAACATTTATATAGCTTTTGTCTTCTGGTTCACCAAAATGAATTTCTTCCTGTACAAGATTTGAATTTAAGAATTGGCTTTCATGCTGCTTGGGATGAATGAATTGTGCTTTTTAAAAATCCAATTTAAAAATTGGTAATGTTAGTTGCTTGTGTGCTTCTGTTTTTATTGAGGCCTATTTCTTTCTTTATTTGATCGGGACAAGTATGTACATCAGACATGTAACATACTACAACATTTTAAACTAAGGCTAATTAGCATTGTCCACCCCAAGAATATAGAGGACGTCTACATATGGCCAACCAAGATTTTACATATTTTTGACAGATCAACTGGCCCATCGTTCTTCACATTTTTTCTCTATACTCTAAAAGCCACGTGTCACAGTATTTGTATCGGATATCTGCCAATCTAGTAACAAACTAGAATATATTTTCTTGCTTGTGCAGTTAATAGCTTATTGCAGCTCACAGCACTGATGGATGACTGCTATTCCCCATCCCACACCTGATGCCTCTAACCTAGTTGCAATTGGTTGTGCTCAGCCTGTGTCAATTACGGCAGGGCTACATCAGCTCATCTAGGCCATAAAAATGCTCAGCTGCCCGAGCGTCACCTAACGTTGCATAATCAGAGAATTGTTCCACATGCTCCTGGGCTGGTCGAGAGCATTGCAATAGGTAATAGTTTGATTTGGAAAACATCAGGGTTTGCAATCAGTCGATCAGTGTGTCTAATAAAAATGTGTCTCATCAGATGGCTCTTGGGTAAAAGATTTTGTTTATTCTTTGCATTCCAGTGCTATGTGTTTTCAGAATGACATATTTTTATGAATGGGTGACTTGCCTTTGTGTTTTGTCTTCGTTCAGCAGCACCTGTATATAAAAGTCTGAATCATGCCATTTTCCCAGTCACACCATCAGTCTGGCTCCTCATTTGTATTGTGCTCCTGTTGTGTAGAGCTCAAGCCAGTCTCTTTCCACTCTGGAACCCTGCACAAGAGAAGCATAACTTCCAGTAGTTCTATCTGAAGATTAAATTAATGCATTTCTTCTTTGTATTTCAGGATGAAGTGAATCAGATCATGGAGACAAATCTTTGGCTGAGGCATGTAAGTTTGCAGTGTACAAATGGACCCTGATCAAGGTTAGGTATGGATCCAAGTGTCATAGACGACTGTCCTCTGCTGGACAAGCAGCCTTGAATTATTCATGAGCCTTTTTAAACATTTATTGATCCCTGAGTTCTATACATAAACTGATTTTTATACAATTAATAAGTATTCTGGCATGGTCTAGTTTTGAGTACAATACAAAGCCAAAAAAACTAAACAAAACTCAACTTTCATTAGAATAACAGTTTTGTGGAAATGACGTTTTGCATCCTCTTGCTATTTTCAGTGTCTCATAACTCCTTAACTGTTATGGTTTCTCAAAAGCACCATGCATCAAAAAGAACAAATGAAGGTGCATTTTCCCCACCAGCTATTTTAATTTAGCAGCACATTCTAACATTTTATTGTTTTTCCTCTGGTGGTTGGTTTATGAGTCTCATGAGGATCTTTTGTTGTCAGGAACGGTGGTCGCCCAATGCCAGCTAAAAGGTCCAAAAAAAACCCCACAATATAAAATCTTAGTTTGATTTTGAATCGTCACTGTACGGATTTTATATATTCAAGCCTTTTCTGGATTACTTTTTATTACCAGTGACTTTCTGTAAAGATACATCAAAATTGCTTAATTTGAGTAGCTCTGTGTTTGGGCACAAACAGAGGGGCGTTCAGCTCCTGCTATCCCTTCTTCATACATTAAGAATGTGGGTGTGTATGTTGTGCTTTGAGGATTTTGGCTTAAAATACATTCTGTCAAATCCACTTTTCTCATTAGCTGGTAGATCAGTATTCAAATATGTAAGCCATGTTTTCACGTGCAATCTTTTTTAGATATGGAATGACTACAAACTTCGATGGAATCCTAAAGAATTTGGAGGTGTGGAGTTCATCAGAGTTCCATCCAACCGGATTTGGAAACCAGACATAGTCCTTTACAACAAGTAAGATTTTTTAACACGTTCATGATCAAAGTTTTTCATTGATCATCAGATAAATTCACATTGAGGGCTCGCTGCATAATAACAAGCCTTATGAGTATGTATTGGCTTACAATTGTGTTCACACCTCTTGCTGTTTAACAAATTAATGCGAATACAATTGTCATGACTAAATTATTCAGCTCTAAATTGATTTATAAATGAATTATTAAAGCGCCTTTCTTTTTGCAGTGCAGTGGGTGATTTCCAGGTAGACGACAAAACCAAAGCTCTTCTCCGCTACAACGGCGACGTGACTTGGATCCCACCGGCTATTTTCAAAAGCTCTTGCAAGATTGACGTCACTTACTTCCCCTTTGACTACCAAAACTGCACCATGAAGTTTGGCTCATGGACTTACGACAAGGCCAAGATTGACCTGGTTCTGATCGGATCCACTATTAACCTTAAAGACTTCTGGGAAAGCGGGGAGTGGGTGATCATTGACGCTCCTGGCTACAAACACGACATCAAGTACAACTGCTGTGAAGAAATATACACAGACATAACATATTCCTTGTACATTCGACGACTTCCTCTTTTTTATACCATCAACATGATCATTCCATGTCTCCTGATCTCCTTCCTCACCGTCCTTGTTTTCTATCTTCCCTCTGACTGTGGAGAAAAGGTCACTCTGTGCATTTCTGTTCTTCTGTCACTCACTGTCTTCCTACTGGTTATAACTGAAACTATCCCTTCAACTTCTTTAGTCATCCCTCTAATCGGCGAATACCTCCTTTTCACTATGATCTTCGTCACCCTCTCCATTGTAATCACAGTTTTTGTTCTAAACGTCCATTACCGCACACCCAAAACTCACACAATGCCACGGTGGGTGCGGACAGTCTTTCTGAGTCTTCTACCCAAGATCATGTTCATGACTAGACCGGAAAAAGACCCAGACGGAGTGACAATATCCAGTGACAATATCCAACATTCAAAATCGTGCGCCATTCATTCTGCCGCTACACTGCAAAAGAAGCATAAACCACAAGCTCTAGTGTGCAGCGTTGTGTCCAGCCTCGCCAACCGGCAACGACTCCTCAACAACACAGAGTTATCCAATCTGAACAACCTCAGCGGACCTCCAGGCAGCAACGTGGCGACTGGGATGCTGTGTTGCGAGGACAGGTGTAACCCTTGTTGGCATCAGAGGTTAAGCAAACTGCCCCTGGACTCTGGAGGTGGGAGCACCGGGTTGGGCAGTCTAGGGGCATTGAGCGGAGGAGGCGGACCATCTGGGACCACTGTAGGGAGTCAGTGTTCCAGCTCGGAATCTCTGGATGGGGCTCTGATGTCTCTACTGCCCATCTCTCCAGAAGTCAGAGAGGCCATTGAGAGCGTCAAATACATAGCGGAGAATATGAGGTTACAGAATGAAGCGAAGGAGGTGAGTGTGGCGTCTTATGTGTTACTCTATGAATATGAAGCGTGAATGAGGTTTTTAATGTATTTTGATTTTCGATTGGGACATCAGACTTTTTCTTAATCTATACCTTTTTGTCCACCATCTGATAAAAGGAAACTATCGAGCGACTGGACCTGTTAAATACAAAAATGAAACTGTAACCCTCTTATTTTCAGTCAAATCAACCATTCCACCCTTTTCTCATCTAACAGATTTTCTGGAAATAAACACATTTGGGGCTTTTGATGAACTAAAGTCTGCAACGCCTCAGCAGAATTAACTTCATATTGAACCACACACTCACATACTGTAGGCTTCCATTTATAGATATACTCGTATTCTTTAAACATATTAAATGGAAACAAATAATCAAAATGTAGAATTGTTCTTAAGAGCTTTTGAATTAAATCTAACTCACTCATCTGGCCTTAAAGGGGCACTAAGTAGTTTGATGGTGGAGGGTATGAAACATTCTGTAGCTGTAACCCTCTATTTTCAGTAAAATCAACCTTTCTGAGATGAATCAGGATCTGCTTGTAAAAAATACCCTAAAAAGAATTACATTTAATAAATAGAATAAAAATGAATTAATTCTACCTGGACAACAAACCCTTATATTTACCAAAGAAAATCTAAGCTGAATTAAAAATCTGATATTCCTCTGAGCAGAGCTTGTTCACACTTATAATTAAGTAATTCAGACACAAGACGCCAAAACTACAACGTCTCAGCTTCACAAAGAGTCCAGCCAGTTGTTGGTGCTCCAAAGGGTTCAAGAACAGCTTTAGTTTGAATTGGGACCTATTTTAGTCAGATGTAAGGGGTTGAAAAAAGAAAGTTGCCGCTATATTATCATTATTATTAAATTTATATTATGCTTATAGTAAGATTTGCATTCCAAATCAAATCTATAGGCCTATGTACTGGCACATTCCGATTGTTTTTGTTGTTATATGATTCATTATTTGTTTTCTGTTGCAGTAACGTGTTCTTAATATACTCCCCTTGTAGGTTCAGGATGACTGGAAGTATGTTGCCATGGTTATCGACAGGATCTTCTTGTGGGTTTTCGTCCTTGTTTGTATCCTGGGAACAGCAGGCCTCTTCCTCCAGCCCCTGCTGCTGGGAGAGGACATTTAACTCACTAGGACTAAACAAAAATTACGCAGACCATTACACTGTATCATTTTTTATTTTTTCTGAAGGCAAAAAAAGTGCTTTGTTGGCATATATTTGACTTTAATGTCAAATTATTGACTCCAAAACATTTTAGACCAACAGCACACTGGAAGGGCTTGAATGGATCCACATTTTTTAGTCAAGAAATTGAACTACAATATCAACCAGGTGCCATCTTGTGGACAAAGATTGCTATTGGGATTTTATTTTTTTATTTTTTGCATTGTACACACCTATTAGGACGATATATATTTTGTGTGCATAAAAATAACCTTACCTACATTAAATATTATTCAACTTGATTCTTGGTCATATTTTATATTGCACTGTGCTGTGTCAGAAAATTAACTTCAACATTCCCTCCTTCCCAGTGGAGCTAGCTCAGCTCCTTTTGCCTCCATACGGATTCATAATCAATATACACGCATGTGTATGATGGAGAAATTATTGGCTTCCTATCCTTTTCTCATCTAACAGATTTTCTGGAAATAAATTCATCTGGGGCTTTTGATGAGCTAAAGTCTGCAACACCTCAGCAGAATTAGCTACATATTGAACCACACACTCACATACTGTGGTCTTCCATTTATAAATATACTCGTATTCTTGAAACATATGAAATGGAAACAAATTATCAACATGTAAAATTGTTCTTAAGAGCTTTTAAATTAAATCTAACTCACTCATTTGGCATTAAACGGCCAATATGTAGTTTGGTGGTGGAGGGTATGAAACATTCTATTCTCCTGGGGACAAGCAACAAACCAACTACTTTTTGAGCACATGCCTGTGACTGGATAAATGAAACATAAATTAATTTGCATAATACTGTGGAACCTTCCAGGCAAAGCAAAATTCATTTTTATGAGAAAATCAGTTGACAGGCTCTCGTAGTGCACCTGTGCATTCATTGTATCAGTGCAGACTGATACAATGAATCAAATGATTAAATCAAATGGCTGGAAAACTCTGATGAGGATGACACCATTTACCTCATTAAATACATTGTATAACAAGCCATCATGTATTTGTTATAGAAGAATAATCATTTGTCATAAAGTTTCCATTTCGTACTTCAAACAATTTAGTGCAAGCCCCACAGGTCAGACGTCAGATGTAGAAGATTATTTATAATGTACCACAGAGTTTCAGTTTACTTCAGACATGAACTTTTTCCCATGGTTGCCAGATCATCTCATACCAGCACAATGATTCTATTCACATTTCTGTTCTGTAAGTATATTTTGTCAATCTTGAATAACTTTAAAGAGGAAAAAAAATGCAATGTCTAATTGGCTGTCTACCTTGAAGGCATTTTGACGAGTGAGGTGAAAAGCCAAACTAAAGGTATTTTATTTTTATTTCTGATGTTGGTGTTATAAACTCCTATTAACATTGGTGTGTTTGTTTTTCAGATATTTTCCCTGCTAAAATTCTTGTTCCACAGAACATCCTAAGTGAGAACAGTAACCTCTTTGTGACATGCACCACTTTTGGTTCCAAGCTCAAACACATGTTAGTCTGGGTGTATTTATGTAATAATGGAATTGGAGTGAAAAAAAAAACCCAAAAACCTCAGGAAAATGATACTACATTTACAATAGAGAAAGTTAGACCGACAAACAGTGGGGAATACAGCTGCGTCTACTCCCAATTTGACTTCGAGCCCTCTGAGGTCAACGCCACAGGAAACAACAAAATAAAAATTAGTGTCATTGGTTAGTTAAGCTCCTTAATTATTATTATTTATGTCATTTACTTCTGTGTCTTATATCAAGATCTAAAAATAATCAAATAGATATAATAACAGCATGTATTTGTTATTATCTTTTTTACTTTTGTACATTTTTCTCTCTCTTTCAGCAAACTTTCAACCAGCTGATTTGGTTCTGTCCGGTCCATCTTCAGTCGACCAGGGAGCACAAGTTGAATTTGTATGTTCTCTTCCAAATGTTCTGCCAGCTACCGTTGACTGTGACTTCATCCAGTCGTACCTGATGCGAGATAGGGCCATTTACCAAGTGCAGAGGTTCAATGTGAAGCAGAAGAAGGCTACATTTGTGATACAAGATGCTGTGCAGAAGGAGTCAGGTCGGTTCAGCTGCGCGGTGCAGCCTTCTCAGTGCTTCGGGGAGGATGAAGAAAAGCGCGCTGGAAATAATGTAGTTGTTCTTCAAGTCAAAGGTTAGTTGAATACACCCACTGAATCAAAATGTTACAAATACACTTTACATTACATACAACTGGAATAGAATAATACTTCATGCACCGATATAAAGTTTATTGTTTAAATCTTTCCCTGGAATGTTCCACAGCATGGCATTTGACTTCTCCACGCACTCAGACAGATATGATGGTCTGAAGAGGCGATACACTCACAGGAATAATGCATGTTTTTCAAGCTGTTTTTTTTTTCCGAGCTAACCAATAAAATATGTATTTAGATAAATACAAGATAGTGAAGTTTAATGCCATACGGGTGACCTTTCCAGGCAAAGTAACATCTTCATGAAGACGAACAGGTGGTGGATATTCCACAAGAAATGTCACATGTAAATTTGGACAGTGGGAACTAAAGAGTCTAAAGGGCCTACATTTTGGCTTTATAAAGATCTGGTGCCATCAGATCAGCCCTGTCTAAATACACAATGAAAAATGAAATAAATCTCACTGAAAACTCTACAATGGGCACATATAAAAAAATACATTTTTGTTTTAATTGTCTTTTGAAGCTTGTCCTCTTGAGCAAACCGTGTTCCTCACAATAATTGCACTGATGTTACTTCTGGGCGTATGCCTTTGTGCAAAGTGGAGAAGAGGTACAGTACAATGGACAAGTATTATTTTACAGAGATTAAATTTACTAAACTAACTACACTGTTCTCATGTGACCTCTACAGATGTCAGCACTTCACGGTGAGGACATGTTCTCTGTGATTTAAAAAAGGACACATTCACTAGTTTGAATTTATTATTTTATTTTTGTCAGAACGAAGCATCCACACGTATATGACAATGCAATTGAACTTCAGAGAGTCACAGAAGGAGAAGAACAGTCTTCTGATGAACAAGGTTTGATTATAAACATTTGAGAAAATATATAGATGTGATATAATGTGTGTAAGTTTTGACAATATTGGTTATGTTTGCTTTTCTAGATGAAGAACATCCTGGGTAAAAGAAAAAAAAGAAAAAAAAAGAAACCATACTGTCCTCTCTTCATTTCATCAAATCTAACAAGATGCTTGAATTTCTCAGATATCAAAATGTTGGGACTGATAATGACCCCTACAGTTATGCTCTAGACTTTGACCCAATGTATGATGACATCTTGCCTTCTGCAGGTAGGACTATTATCAATTCATAAGTAAATTGTTATTTTTGCAATATGCTATACATACATAAAAAATCTCCCAGTGAGATGTCAACAAGAAAACCCCAATTATTTATAGTTATTCTGCAATGTGATACTTGAAGATTAAAATACTGTTCTTCTCAACCACAGGTCCCTCAAATGGAAACCTCAGTGAACCTACATACGCTGTGAGCAAGAAGCAAGAACAATACTTGGCGAATTGACCTTTTATTACAGAATTAACAAGATTGCATTTTGTTACAGTTTCTGGTCTATGAATAATTAAAAAAGCTTGAAAGGAAAAAAATGTGAACAAAAGGAGACTTAGAATTATTATTACCTAGGCTTTAAAAAAAAAAATATATATATATATATATATATATATATATAATTGCTTGAAATAACTTATCGGCCTGCATGTGTTTCACTATAAATGTTGGTGTGTTTAAAACTTGTGCTTCATTTCATTTAAGCTTAGAAAGATGTTAGTGTAAGCTCAACAAACAAACAAACAAAAAACAAACATGTCAATCGAGAGGTAATAGTACCGTTTTAAATAGATGAGGCTACTTTCATATTCACCACTACTGGCCTACACCAGAGAGTAACAAATGAATGTTAAAATTATTATAAATGTTATTATTACTACAATTATAAGACGAAACCCTTTTTTAAACTACAAACATTCTTCTCGTTGAATACAAATTGAAAAATCTCTCAGCGTTGTGACACATTTTCTGTAGTTTCTTGTAACATTAAATTTCTTGCCTGTACACGCAGGTGTTGTTTCTTATTGCCCAAGCACACCATGTTCTGTAATATTCTGGCACATTGTGTCCTGTGGCTGCAATACCCAAATGAATTTCTTTTGACGTTGATCGGTGAAAATGCCTGTCTTGTGCTGTTCAGCGTGTAATATGAGGACTACCGCTAGGGGGAGCAAAGAATATTCAAATCTAATGATCTAAATCCATAGCTACTCTTCACAACGCGTTTCCTCACAGTGAAACAGAAGCGTATAACATAAACTGACTCTATTGGGATTTTAACTTTGCTTGCTTTTTCTCTGCACAGGCACATTTACAACATAGTAAGGGGAGGATTGAAATAGCCAGAACTGCAGACAAAAGAAAAATAATCACATCTGTAGAAGAATAAGAACACCACGGCATTCTGTAGGACTCAGATTTCAAATGTGCTGCTCCTTTGTGTCTCATGACAAACTCTATCCAGTAGATGGCGCTGTTCAGTGGCTGTATTGGCTGGTCTTTGTGCAGCCTGGACAGTCCCTGCATATTCTCCCTGTAGGATTGGCCAGACAAGACTTCCTGGATAACATTTTGAAAGTTATCCTTGTTTACTGTGGACAGAGTCAGTATTTTAGCCCCTCCCCTTGCTTTGAGGCGCAGTAAGTTGTCGTATTGGTCAAAAAACACAGGCACACCCACTACAGGGACTCCATGATAAATAGCTTCTTGAACTCCATTTGTTCCCCCGTGAGCCACAAACAGTCTGGTTTTGGGGTGTCCAAGGATGTCATTCTGAGGAATCCAGTCCACAAGCAAAGTGTTGTTTCCCAAAGAGGCTGGTCTGGGGCCTTTGTGTTTCCAGATGACTTTCTGTGGCAATTTGGCAAAAGCTGCTGCAATGTCTTCTGTCAGGTCAAGAGGAAGTTCACTCACAAACGTCCCCATAGACATGAGGATAACTCCATGTTCTCCAGAGCTCTGAACAAAGTCCTCTAAGTGTGGAGGGAGAGTTTTAGCTGGTTTACACTGGAACCCTCCCACATAGACCACATTAGGCATTGTAGGACGTGGAAACTCAAACACAAAGTCCACTCTCATTAACCAGATATCTGCCCCCTGTAATAAGTGCCTATATCTAACCTTTGGTCCAAAGAACTCTGTGCAGACTGCTTGATACTGTGGGTCTATTAAGAATGTATCCTGCACTTGCCACAACAAATAAAACAAGACATTTTTGAGCCTCTGTACAAAATTCATTTTGTCAGACAATCCTGAACCAGTCATGGGAATATATGATAAAGGTGAAGGTGCAGTGGCCAAATGCCCCTCTCCACTTGTTACCCAGCGTACATTATACACCAGTGGTAATTTAAGATAGTGAGCGAGCATAATTCCAGCCCCCCACGCAGGGTCAGTAAGCACCAAGTCGTATTTACTCTCATTCAGACGCTTCATCAAGTCTGTATCCGTGAACATGCTTCTTGCCATTTCGCAGATGAGCCTGTGCATGTCATACATTGATGTAAACATCTCCAGTTGTAAACTTGCAAAGGTCATAAAAGAACCTCCCCCTCTCTCCAGAGCAATTACTTTTTCCACAATCCGATTGATAAACTCATGATTGAATGCCTCTTCAACATGAACTTTGACTGTATTGAAATATTTAGTGTTGTCCGGGATGTACCAGCTTTGTGTGGTGCGTACAACTGTAATGCTGTGTCCATGAGAGTGAAGAGCTTTGATTATGATATCCATGTTAATCCAATGACTCCCCTCCAAAGGAACAATGAGAATGTTGCCACAATCGTACACACTCCATGACAAAGACACCAAAATGAAAAAGAAGGCATTTTCTTTAGAATTCCACAGCACACGCCCCATCTTTTCCCTGAAATAATTACATATCACTCATGAATATAGTTATATGTTATTCAAATTATGAACATTTACTGAGCACTAACCTTTTTACACTGGAGCATGAGCAGGTATTCATTTGTTCATCTGTGAATGGTAAGAAAAGAGTACTTCACAGCAGCATATAACGCCAGAGTTTATGTAAGAAGATTAGGTTCTTAAGGGAGTCTTTCTTATTGGGTAACAAGAAACCTTTGTTAAAAATGTCAGGACAGACCTATGGCTTAAGTAGGTTGGACAAATAAAACCTATATAGTTATAATATATAATTACAGCATATATTTAGTTGAAGCAAAATAATGTAAAATGAATCTCAACATTGAATCACATACACAATCCAGATGTTTTATTGTATTATATATTATATACTTCTCCATTTATTTGAAACAGTAGACCTAAACTCCCTCAATAAATCATAACATTTGGAGTTTGCACCTTGCTTCTTAGTGTCCTCAAACAGCTCCTCCATAATGAGGCATGTGCTTTTTATGTATGCAGTCCACAAGGTTTCATTTTTAGAGAGTACTTCCACTAAAATCTGGAACAACAATGCTGGCCCATTTGTAGATGACTGGAATGAAGAGCAGAGCCGAACCAAGCACTGATACCAAGAGGAAGGCCCAGAGAAACATTCGGTCCAACACTTGGGCAACGTACTTCCAGTCCTGTACCACCTGTAAAGAATAAACTTTAAATAAACAGCAGTATTTCTATGAACAAGCTCATACATTTAGAAGATATAGTCCTATTTGGAATTTTACAAAGCGCTAATTTGTAACATGGGAGATTTTCTGGTAAATTGTTTCTGAGATTAGATTAAATTCCAGCTTTTACCCTACATATGTTTTGACTGCACCAGCTTATTATTGGCCACATGCCAGCTCAACTGCAATAACAGAAAGTTTAATCAGTAACAATTTCCTCCAGAGTAAACAAACTGTATGAACAGAGACTGTATGGTTGGATTTTAGATGACTTTAGAACACTCTATAGGCCTGAATAATAGAGATGGCGGGCAGGAAAAACAATTTAGTAAAATGTGTATATTTTGGTGTGGTGCAGTGAAATATTAAACTAATCATTAAACATGTAGATATTTCTCATTGTAACTTAATTACATTCTGAAAACTACCAACACAATGTTATGAATGGTCCACACAGAGGTGGTAAATATATTAAAAATGCAATAAAATCACAATTGTTGTTTTGGAGATATATACAAAAGTGTATTCTCTTTAATTAACACTATGACCTCAAAGAGAGACCGAAATGTCTAATGTATCCCAAGCAAGAGTATAAAGAAGGATTGTCAAAAGTCTAGAAAATTTGATAATAATCGATATGAAAACTAGTTTTCAAAGTACATAGTCATTCAGGCAAGTATTTATAGTGAAAACAACAACAACACATAATCAGGACAAAATTGGACCTATCTTGAAATGTTTTAGAATGGTTTTGAGTTTTATCAGAACTAGTATAAGAGTACATGGTAACATTAATGAAAGTACTATTATTTTGTGTCCAAATTACATTATATTAATAAAGTGTTTTTTAAATTATGATTTGTGGTATCAAAATTGGAATCGGTTACTGAGTCTATTCCTCAGTATCAAAGTCAAAAGTTAATATTTTTAGTATTGTGACAACATTAGTATAAAGTGACATTTTGTCCCTTTTGTAGTTAATTTTATGGTCCATTTATGTTTTGTGCTAGACTTGAACATGAACCAAAACATTGAAGGGCACATTTTAGCACATTCCTGATGCACTGATGAAATATTGCCTGAATATTGTTATCGAGATAATGCAAAAAAAAGAAGAAAAAAAAAAAAGAAAAAAAATCTAGAAATTCATTTTTGTCAATGTCACCCACCCCATAGCCTACATAAAAACAATTACCTCTCTGACTTCATTTTCCTTTACTACATGCATGGTTATGTAGCGAATGGACTCCAGCGCTGCCTGTAGACTCTGTCTTCTGTTGAGAAGTGGAGTGAGCTCTGGAGATAAACCTTGCAGGCCTAGTCCTAGAGTCCCAATAGTCCCGGCTACTCCACTGGTGGCGTAACGATCCACATGGCTGCGCATGCATAAAAGTTTAGGCAGTCGATGCAGGAATATCTTTCTGACCCATGGTGCCATGTCATGATGTGTTGACGAGGAACGATGGTGTATGTTTATGGCAAATACAGTGATGACTATCGAAAGTGTGACAAAAATCATAGTAAAGACCAAATACTCTCCAATGAGTGGAATGGCCTTGGATGAAGAGGGTATGATTTCTTCAATAACCAGGAGAAAAACAGTGAGAGAGACCAGAACTGAAGTGCAGAGCGAGATCTTCTCACCACCATTGGAGGGCAAGTAGAACACAAGGATGGTGAGAAAAGACAGTCCAATGCAAGGGATGATGAGGAACAGGGTGTAGAAAAGAGGCAGTCGACGAATGATGAAGAAGTAGGTGATAGTGGGGTAGGAAGTACTGCCATCTCTCCGTAAACCACGACTGCCAGTGGCTTTGACGATCTCCCATTCACCATTGTCAAAATAGTCCTGCTTGTCCACATGGAAGTCCTCCAGAATTATGTCAACCTGTATGAAAAAAAGATTTTAGTTGTGCCATTTCCTTAATTAACAAAAGAAAATTAACGTTTCGCCATTTCCTTCATTTCTGTAATGCAATAATACACTAAAGATAGATACAAACCTGTGAGCCATCATATGTCCACGAGCCAAACTTCATTGAACAATTCTGGAGGTCAAACGGGAAGAATGTGACGTCTATAGTGCAGGCAGACTTGTAATTGGCTGGAGGTGTCCATGTTATGGTACCGTCATATTTCACAACAGCTTTGGTTACAGTGCCTTCAAAACGGCCATCTGAACTGTAGATTTCAAATACAGTATAGTTTGCATCTAGAACTGATGTATTTGGTAACATTTTAAGAGAAAAGTCAGTGTTTGATTTGATAAACTGCTCTGGTTTACTTTTCAGTAGATCATGTATGTTCAACAAACCCAACACTTTTCCTTATAATAGCTAATAGAGTAATGGAGTAGGAACTATATCAAGAAATTACTTGAACTATCAGAGTGAATGGTGATTATACTGAAAATGTAGGTGGTAAAAGGTTTGCTGTATCTGTAATAAGATGTGATTAACATACTTATCATACAGGACAACATCTGGGAGCCATATTCTGTCAGAAGGAACTCGGATGGTTGTGATTCCTAAATAGTCTTCTGGATTCCACCTCAGTTTCATATCCGTCCATTCCTTACAAAGAAACAATATAGGAAGACAAATGAATGAATGAAGAATATACAAAGTGAAGATGATGGACAATTATTAACAAAAAGGATCCTATTATTTTCATTCAGTAAGTGACATCCGTCCCATACCTGATTTCACACAATGTAAAATGTAATCAATCAATGTGAAAGCAAGTAACTGACCTGAAATGCAAAGAATGGTGTGTGGGCGTAATTTATTATATGGATGACACTCAAGATCATGAATAAATGTGACAGGGAGACATGCAGGAGACAAGGGCTGGCGGCAGGTGCGTGGGCAGAGAGCTGAATGTACATAGATGAAAAGTGTCAGTGAAATGCCACCAGGATAGATGAAAATTGTTCCTAAAAGTGTAGTGAATTGCCATAACAGAGATGGTGTGATTTGCTGTATTCTATTGCCCAAATATTATCAGAACAGTCCATAACTGTAAAAAAAATAAACTAAAATTGTAGAAGTGAACATACCTGTTTCATCCACACATTGGTTGTCATAAGCTGGTTTTTCTCATCCTAAAACCAAGCCACACAAATGAAAAAAAAAACAGCAACAACAACAACACCAACAATAATAATAACAATAACAATAATAATAATAGTGATGGTATATACGTTTTATTTTACAGTTTGTATAATATAAATAAATATAATGTATTAATATGATCGTTACCACATCAACCAGCTGAGAAATGGCCAGTCCAAACTTCACACTAATCGTCTGGTTCAGGTACTCAACAGGACGAACCCATTTCTGGTAGTTGCCAAAGAGGTATTTAAAAAGCTTGTCTTCTGCTTTTGCATAAGAAGAGAGGTTTGGAACTCCTAAATAATTAAAAGACAATTTAATCATTCAAGTTCTGATGTTTAGACAGACATCTGTGACGTAAACAGTAAAAACACAACACTGCAGTACCAGCAGTGGTTTCCAAAAAGAGGGAAATGCACATAAATATGTTACAGAACATATTTACATTCTGCAATTAATTCTCAAAGCTGCTGGGTGTTATTATACATCACTGTATGCTTCCATGTGCATTAGGAAGAGATTTTGGTCTAACCATTGACCAATCCTGAATGTGTTGAAGATGGTTAGCCATATAAGTGCTATAACTGCAAAGCATCTCGCTAAACTGAGCTGAAAGAGAAAATAAAATATTGATTCCTTTTTTAAATATTGCAATAAAATCCCTTTCCCCCGCTGTAAATCGTTCACTATAACAGTAATAAATTGGATTTATGGATAAAGATTGTGGCTGAAGCCCAGCTACAAGGGCTTTACAAATGCATGCTGTCACCACCGCGTGGATCAATATAGACAAAGGCTCTAACACCATCAGTCAATGACTGCAAATCAGCAAATTCATCATCTCCATTGACTTCAAAGACATTTCAGAAAAATACAGTATACATAAGTCGCTTGGGATTTAAACTAAAACATATTAATTATTAAAACAATATTAGCCTAGAGATGGTACAAATATGTACAATTTTAATGTGACACTGAGTCACAGTAATAAGAAAATAAAGGTACATCTGAGAAAAAGAACTAGACTTAGACAAACTTTATTGACCCACAAGGGAAATTACTTTAAATTACCCTACAGTAACAACACCGAGAGACATGAATAACATAATATTGAATATTTCTTTGATTAAGCTACAAATTCCTAAAGGAGGGTTGACTGTCACTGGTGAGTTTGTTTATTAATTGTTAGCCTATTAGCCAACCGTTAGCAGACTATGAGTGATTGGTTGGTGTAGATGGCACATTGACAGCAGAGCTTGTTTACATTTGTCAGCCTTGAGCCTACAATGGCATTTTAATTCCCTCAAGATCCACATGAGCCATAAAGGATATTTCTATAACCCTTCAATGTTTTGACAATGGTTAACTTACGCAGTGAGTGGCACAGGTGGTTCCAGGAGAACAGAAGCAGCAGGAGTAGCAGCGATGTGCCGGAGGTGTCTGCTCCTCCAGCTCTCAGCATCATATCAGTGAAAGACCCAGTTTCCTGCAGCACGACCTTTATTGTCCTACAAAACAAAACAAACACTTTATTTATGTAATCCAGTGTCTGTGAAGAGAACTGATGTACCACATTAACCTTAGTGATAGCTAAAACATCTCTCCAAATGACTGAATGGATCTATGTTAAATGCAGGGAGGGGGTCGCCTGAATAAAACACCTAAGCCTAGTGCACAATCAGGTAAAACAGAGCATATGACATGTATTGAATCAACTGAGGAATACCCTTCTTTCACCTTGCAAACCTGACCAGTCTCACATCTACGCACGTCACAAAAACCAAAACAAATGGTGTGTGTGCGTACCGTTCCCGCAGCTCTGTCATCAGGGGACGTCCACGACAGGAGCACGGCTGCTGCGATGCTCTTCTATTCCTCCATGCAGTTTCCTTTCGCTGCCTTGTGATGCTGATGCTTCACCCAGAGCTCTCTTCAAATGTGAATTCCTGGCAAGCATCATTTTTGTCTCCACCCCTCCTCCTCCTCTGATGGTGAGATGAGCCCAACCCACTCTCTCCTCCACAGGCTCCCTGTTAATGACCGGCAGGGGAGGGTTAAGTAATTTGTGGACGACAGAACAGAAGAATGTTCTTATCCATAGGGCCTTTATGGGACAAGTGATCTTAAAACAACTATTTCCCATTTACCTGTAACCTAATAACTTGCTGTTGAACTCAAAAGGCAATCGGCGATAGGTAGGTGTCCGTAAGTGTAAACCTATAACACAACTTAAAAAATAAAAAAAAATAAAAAAAGATAAACAAATTGAAACCAGGTACTCGTCATCTGTCACCTTCGTAATAGCGGTATCTACATTTGCCCACACGGTGAGGGGGATGAGACGCCGCTCCAAATGTGGGAAGAAGCGTATCGGCTTCAACTGCGCGCAGCGACCAATCACAGGCCGCCCGGAGGCGCAGGGCTGGAGCCACAGGGGTTAACTGTTTCGGTGCTAAATATGGGAACAAATCAACTCGCTTAACAGTTAGGTCTTCCGGGGGTTATTGTTCCAACTTTTACCTTGCTAGAGATCCATTGTTGGAGCCTGCCTTCGGCTCTCGGCTCCTCTTGTAGCCTTGTGCATGTTAGGACTGCTCTCCCTCTGACACAACAACTGTAAGTAAACGTACCGTCTTCTGTGCAGGGCATGCTGAGGCGGAATGGAGCAGATACTTTCAGCCTGCAAAGTGTGCAGGTACAGGGCAGGGTTGAGGCGAAATGTTTTGAAAGTGTAATGTTTCGATTTGTGCCGCAAAGAAACAAGAGTATGTTGACTGACGCGCTGGTTCAATGGGGCAAGGGACGTGTTCTAACTATAAATTATTGTCTTCAATCAATCAAGTAGCCGTTAGTGGAAAATCCATCCAAAGTTTACGCATAATTTACAGAAAATAAACTACTTTTTTACCCTTTAAACATTAATTCAGTGACATTAGATGAGTTTTAGCCATGGATGTTAGTTCTTTGGTTTTAGCCATAGACCGTATGGTTTTAGCCCAGTGTGGTTGCTAGGTAATTTCCCAGTGTGATGTCATCATTTACAACCAGGAAGTGAAATTACAGTAAATTAGTAAAGTAAAAAAGTAAAACATAAAAAAAAATGTATCTATTGAAAAATTTGTAAAGTAAAAATTATAAATCAGGAATACAATTAGTAAATATTTATATTTTAAATATATTACTCTTATCTGCATTGTAGTTAAATGAGTAGTCCAACCTGGCAATTTAAGTAGACTATATCTCAAAATTTCACTTAAAAACAGGAAGCTGAAACCCATAAATAGGTCTTAGTCATGGGTTTTGTTTAAAGGTTCATTTCCCCTTTCAAAATATATAATATTTGTTTTGAATTTTTATAGCAACAGTGCTAGATTTTCATCATTCTTAATCCACAGCCTAGTCCTCTTTGATAGCCTATGTCTCTGAAGATGAAATACAATGGCCCTATATTACATTTACATTGTCAACTACATTTGCATATTTACATAGAAAATACTACAATGTCGACCTTGTTTGCAGAACTGGTGATTAATTATCTATGGGCTATTAAAATAGAGTCTTCATCAAACAATCAACACAATTAAAGAGGTAATATTATGATAAATACTCTTGATGACATTTTTCTCTGTTTTATTTTACAGATGAAGTTGTCTTGTTTTTGCTGTGCCATGCTGCTCCTTCTTCTTTCCAGACTCAGAGATTGTGATGCTGGTAATATCTTGGTGTTTCCAATCGATGGAAGCCATTGGATAAACATGGATATCATGATAAAGGCATTGCATGCTAGAGGCCACAATGTAACTATTATACGTTCCACTCAAAGTTGGTACATCAAAGAGAGCTCGTCTTTTTACAAGACTATTACAGTTCCAGTGGAAGGAGAAACAGTTAACAAAGAGTTCATAACAAAGATCATTAAAAGTGTTATGGATTATGAACGAGGTGCTCTTCCGTTGATGAGTTTTCTTCACACAACATTTGGGATGTTCAGCACATTTACTGAATTTCACAAAAATGTGTGTAAATATGTGTCAACAATCCTTGACAATGAAGAGCTAATTCATTCCATGATGGCCAGCAAGTTTGACCTTATGTTAACTGATCCTTGCTGGGGCGGCGGTGTCATTTTAGCTAAATATTTGAATCTTCCGTTAGTCTACAACGTTCGCTGGCTTATCGCAGGAGATGCACATTTAGCTATTGCCCCCTCTCCTATCTCTTATATTCCTATAACAGGAACTGGTTACACTGATAAGATGAGTTTTTTGCAGAGAGTCAATAACGTGATTTTACATGTTTACACGCAAGCACACTACTCTCTTGTTGTAAGGCAAACATACCAGCCACTGTGTGAAAAATATTTAGGACCAAGCATAAACTTTAACAGTTTAGCTCTTGATGCAGATATCTGGTTAATGAGAGTGGACTTTGTGTTTGAGTTTCCACGTCCTACAATGCCTAATGTGGTCTATGTGGGAGGGTTCCAGTGTAAACCAGCTAAAACTCTCCCTCCACACTTAGAGGACTTTGTTCAGAGCTCTGGAGAACATGGAGTTATCCTCATGTCTATGGGGACGTTTGTGAGTGAACTTCCTCTTGACCTGACAGAAGACATTGCAGCAGCTTTTGCCAAATTGCCACAGAAAGTCATCTGGAAACACAAAGGCCCCAGACCAGCCTCTTTGGGAAACAACACTTTGCTTGTGGACTGGATTCCTCAGAATGACATCCTTGGACACCCCAAAACCAGACTGTTTGTGGCTCACGGGGGAACAAATGGAGTTCAAGAAGCTATTTATCATGGAGTCCCTGTAGTGGGTGTGCCTGTGTTCTTTGACCAATACGACAACTTACTGCGCCTCAAAGCAAGGGGAGGGGCTAAAATACTGACTCTGTCCACAGTAAACAAGGATAACTTTCAAAATGTTATCCAGGAAGTCTTGTCTGGTCAATCCTACAGGGAGAATATGCAGGGACTGTCCAGGCTGCACAAAGACCAGCCAATACAGCCACTGAACAGCGCCATCTACTGGATAGAGTTTGTCATGAGACACAAAGGAGCAGCACATTTGAAATCTGAGTCCTACAGAATGCCGTGGTATATCTATCTCTCTGTTGATGTGGCTTGTTTTTTAGCCATACTATTGACACTTGTTCTTACCACCGCTGTTATGGTGATTAGATGTTTATTTTATACATTGTACAAAAATAAAACCAAACAAGATTGAACTCACCCACATCAGCAATATTTCTAAAAAAGAAAAAAAAAAGTTTGTAGAGGTAATTTTATATGACATGAATTGATTTTTACTTTAATTTTTAATTTATTTTATTTAATATTGCTTCTAGAATGGTTTGTATTATAGTTTCACACTTTCTTAGTTTTATTTTTAATTTTTATTTAAGTCCTGAAGTGGTAATTTTTCATTGAATGCCATTTCTTGGGGACTTAGGTGTTGCACATTTACAGACAAATGTGGCAGTATAACATGATGTTTGATTTGAGATAAATAAAAGTTTATTGTGTTAAATGATACCATTATGGAAAGCATTTTTTGTTATGACTGAGATTTAAAAGGTTGATCTTGTTTGCACAAATCATTGTCAAAAGCCGCATTAAAACAAAAGGGAAAAAAATGGAAAAATATAGATCTATTTGAGGAAAAATATGAGGTTGTTGTTTTTTTGCCTTCTTTTTTATTTGATTATATAAGCTCTAATAAAACATGAATCCGACTTTTGTTAAGTATAATGACTACATATGCTTTTTCTAATGTTTTATTGAACTACAGGTTATTATTGCTTTCAACTAAGAATCTTGGAATTCTGGCAACTCACCCTTCTCTGTTAGTTTGGTAAAATGTAAATATTCACATTAAATGACAATGGGGAAAAAAACGGACATTCAGTTTCACACAAAGTAAAGGCGATGTAACAAACAATAAAACAATAAAAGAAAATACCACATGATACATAGAACAATCCAACCAATCAGAAGGTAGAGGAGGGGTTTAAAGGTTATCCAGGCGAGCTCCCACCATAAAGAGCTTGCAGATGTTCATTGTCACGCACTGGGTCTTTATGTTTATGTATTCAGAATTAGGTTATGACTGATTTGTAAGACTGGACTATTTGATGAATACTTTCATTGGACTATCTCGATGTAAGTAATAGGCCTCCAGTAGCCTTCAATACTTAGTAAATTGCGTGATTGCTTAACACGAATCCAAATGCTAGGCTGCAAACTAAAGAAAAGGAGAAAAAAAAAAACGCGTAGAACTGGGAAAACGAGTAATAAGACCGAACCAGAGATAGCAGCATGCCTAAAAAGTTCTAAACGTTTTTTAATTACAAGGCGTACTCGTGTGACGTCTCAGGAGTCTTGTAAGGCATCGGACCGACCAGATGCGCCCTCTTCTGGATGAGCATAAAATAAGAGAAAACTTGATGGATTTCCATCGTAGGGATAAGGGACTACATACTGTTATACTGTAATTAAACGCTATGTTTTTGTTTAAATCCTTTAATCACTGTGTTCCTACAACATTGGTGTTGTTTATGTGGCCTACATAGGCCCCAAAGTTAAACAAGTAGGTTTAGGCTAGAAAAGGGCATTATTACATTTACAACTAATTATGAAACCAATTCAGACAGACACTTTTAAATAAAAATAACATTTTTAGATAGGTTCAAAATACTGCATATACTTCAGCACCTCTTTAGTTTCCAGTTGAAATGGCCCAATCAGCCTTACAACAAAATTAATTTTGTTCTGCATAAGACTTGGCATTGAGGTTTTGAGCATGTAGCACCAATGGCTTGTTTGATTTCATAATTTAGCCTTTAACACAAATATTTGTTAAAGTAGTTAAACCAAAATCACCAGTAGACTATGGTCCTCCAATTATTGTGTTAAACGTGAGGAAATACAAATGTCAATATTCAAGTTTTTGTGAGGAAAAAAAAAATCAATAATTAGTAACACATTGATTCTAATGCATTCTAATGCAAATGCAAACTCATTTTCTACTTTTCCCCCAAACCCTTAGATTCACGATGCTTTGGTCTGGAGTGTGTGTGATCCTCTGCATGTTTCTTCCATGTGTTGTTCATGGTGGAAAAGTGCTGGTATTTCCAGTGGACGGGAGCCACTGGGTGAACATGAAGATCCTCATTGAAGAACTACATTCAAGAGGCCATGAGATTACAGTTGTTCGCTCAAATGACAGTTGGTACATCAAGGAAAACTCTCCATTGTACACTTCACTCACAGTGGACTGGCCCTCTGGATTTGATGAAAATCTCATATCTAATTTTGTGGCTAAATTGTTGGAAATCCAACGGCAGGGAAAGTCTGCCTGGATGCGCTTGAATCTTGAAATTGAGAATACACAGAAAGGTCTTGAAATCCATAGAAAATGTAGTCAAATGGTAGATGGTCTTATGGGAGATGAAATTAAAATGAAGTTAATTCGCGATTCAAAATTTGACCTCATCCTGACTGACCCTGTCATTCCAACAGGAGTTATCATGGCCCACTATCTTGGTTTGCCTCTTGTCTATAATGTCAGATGGGCCACTTTGGGTGAAGCTCATTTATCATTTGCACCTTCTCCTCTGTCCTACATACCAATGACTGGGACTATGTTCTCTGACAAAATGGGCTTTTTTGAACGAGTCATAAATGTTTTAGTGTATGCAATGGGATACATTCAAATGTCCTATTGTGTTGCTGCACCATATCAAGGTGTAATTGAAAAGTATTTAGGCCCAGATAAAGACTATTTTTCAATGTTTTTAACAGCTGACATTTGGCTCATGAGAGTGGACTTTGTGTTTGAGTTTCCACGTCCTACAATGCCCAACGTAGTCTATATGGGGGGGTTCCAGTGTAAACCTGCTAAACCTCTCCCTCCACACCTAGAGGACTTTGTTCAGAGCTCCGGAGAACATGGAGTTATAATAATGTCGCTAGGGACTTTCATAGGTTCTCTACCACATGACCTTAGTGAGGAGATCGCAGCAGCATTTGCCAAATTACCACAGAAAGTGATCTGGCGGTACACAGGGGAAAAGCCATCTACCCTGGGAAACAACACATTACTCGTTGAATGGATGCCTCAGAATGACCTCCTCGGACATCCGCAGACTAAAGTTTTTGTAGCCCATGGAGGGACAAATGGTATCCAGGAGGCAATGTATCACGGAGTGCCAATTTTAGGGCTACCTTTAGTTTTTGATCAGCCTGATAATCTGTTCAGAATTGATGAAAGACGAGCGGGAAAGATAATGGACATTTTTACAATGAATAGAAATACATTTCATGAAAGCCTTCAAGAAGTTTTGTATGAGCCGTCTTACAGAAATAACATGCAAAGGCTGTCCAGACTGCACAGAGACCAGTCAATGAAGCCCCTGGACAACGCCATCTTCTGGATAGAGTTTGTCATGAGACACAAAGGAGCCGCTCACCTCAAAACTGAATCATACAAAATGCCCTGGTATTCCTACTGCTCTGTAGATGTAATCTTCTTCTTATCTGCAGTTTGCTTCCTAACTTTCATTTGCCTTTTTACCGTCCTCCGAAGTGTGTACAATAAATGTTACACTAGAGTGAAAAGAAAAATGAATTAACATCCAATAAATCCAATAAAAAATGTATCATGACCTCGGCGTATAATTTGACATAACTAGATTGTTCTAATCACAAATAATATACACATTATCTTTTAATGATTATGATACAAACAAATTATAACCGAACAACCAACATGGCATTGGTTGAACAAAGTTTTAACGATAATATAAATCATTAAGAGATATTTCATGTGATCAGAGTTTCAGTGTAAAAAAAGTGAGAAAGTATGATAAATAAAAGTCTGAGCACTATGCAAATTACATATTTTTGATACATTAAAATGACATACCAATGACAAAATTAACATAATTACATAAATTCTTAAAATACCAATAATAATAAAAAATGCTCCATCAAATGTGTAAACATTTGTAAGAAGAATTTTAAACTTAACAACAAATACAAGCATGTGTCTTTTAAATTAAAAGATTGCCGTTCCAACCACCTGTCAAAACTGTCGACATACACATTTAACAAATGCAAACAGAAAACAAAAGTCAACTTTTCTGTGTGTGGCACTAATTACATAATATTAGCTGCCAAGTTGAAGACACGTGAACCAAAGTCACTATTAACCGCACTTTATGTGATAAGTAAACGCACATAGAACATAATAAATGATGCAATGGATTAATCAGTTTTTTTTGTTCTGCTCTCTTCACAAACTAATGACAGATGTACCTTAATGGTTAGTTTGAAGGGTCTGTCTTAATTATTTTCTCTCTTGCTGTACTGCTGATAGCTGATAGGGATTGTCAATTTTATACTTATCTTGTTATGAATTGTTACAAAAATAAAATGGACATGAAGTGTTATAGATATGGCGACCTGTAGATGATTCATGGCTTTCACAGTGAACACATTAGGTTCTATTGAGTGCCTGAACAGTCTTTAGAGCTCACAGATCAGCTGATGGGTGATTGTCTTCAAATATAATGTGTACTTTCTTCAGTTCATGCAGGGGTTAATATAAACAGAATGCAAGGTTGTAAAATAACACTGGTTTGTAATAGTCCTGGATTTAAAACTAGATAGATGTTTTTGTGATTTCAGCAACATAGATCATTTGTTTTTTGAATAACAGGGGCACTTGGTGGAATAAGACACTTTAAAGTCTGTATTTACAACGTCTTCATGTTGACAAATGGGATGAACAACATTAGTGGATTTTTCTCATGATGTTCTGGTGCGCACAGAGCTCATCCTTAGAACTGTGAGCTCTGCTACATCTGCATCCTGCAACTCCACTTCTTGCTGGCAGCTTTCTCGTACGACATACACTACAAGACCCACACAGATAAAAATAAGTAGGACTATTCCTATGACCTAGAAGACAAACAAAAAATGTAGATAACAGTAATTTTGCATTTATAACAAGTCACTCAGTATATAAAAGTATTATCTCACCTGAGAAAAAACAAAAAGTTGTTGCGAGCGGAGCATCAGTTCTTGTGTGGTTACATCTCCCTCACTTATTGGCTCGCACCATTTCTGTGGAGCAGCTTTGTCTACGATTACAAATCTGCCCTCCCAGTCTGTCATAGCGCAAGCAAAGTACTGGCCGTCGAGGAACAACAGAATGAGCCACACAATAGCAGGAACGAAACTAGAAAGGGACACGGTTTTCCTGCACCAAATGTCACACCTGCATCCTTGAATGATCAGCATCAGGGTGAAGGCCATGACGGCGGGAATGATGAAGAAGGCGGACGAAAACACTCCGTTCCATGTAGGGTTGCAAGGACACTCAAACTCCAACTCCACCAGCTTCTCTAGTCCCATCAGAATAAAGCCAAACGCCACATTTGACACCAGCGGACTGTTGCTTAGTTCATTCTTCAGCCTGGTAAGCCATTGTTGTCTACTTTCCATACTAGATTGACTGAGAAATGAGGACAGTTGTTGTAAAAAGCCCAAAAGAGGGTCCAGCGTTGTGAACACATTGGCAACAGCTAAGTGATGCGTAAATAACCCATTCAGGGGTAAGTTTTCCCCTCAGGCCAAATGCCACACTTCCACTCTGATTGGTTTTGAACAAAAGAGGGAGTGCCATACGGTCTGACCTTTCTGCAGCCCATTGGCCTGCACAGTGTTTCAGGTGGGGTTACATTTGAAATGTGGACAAACTGTAGGAAGACCTGCAGCGCAGAGGGAAGTTTGTTTTGAAGGTTAGCTCCTATGACCTTTTATGCAAATGTGTGTGTGGGGGAAACACACCGTTTATTCACACTAGTTCAAAAGAAAGCACATAAGGCATAAAACCCTCTAAAATACATCAACAAAAGATAACATTATTATTTTTTATGTTGTAGTTACATTTGACAAAGGAAAGGACAATAACCCCCCTTTTTGTCTGGTTTGAGACCAGCTACTTGCATTTTTTTTTCTTTTTTTTGCTTTGACAAACTTCTCCATTAAAAATGTACATCTCCAAAAGCTCATACAAAACCCTCAACAGAGTTTCAGCTATCCTAAACAAAATTTTAGCCCAGCAAAATCATATTTTACATTTTAAACTGATAAAATTATCCCTCAAGAGCAAGTTTTATCATTAAAACATAACAGTGTGTTTTTATGTGCTCTTTCATTCGACACTGTGGCTCAGAGTCCTGCTCTCTGTGATCAAAACTTTACGGATATGAATTTGGGGCTGGATGAGTAGTGACTGCGACATGCAGGGGTTAATATAAACAGAATGCAAGGTTGTAAAATAACACTGGTTTGTAATAGTCCTGGATTTAAAACTAGATAGATGTTTTTGTGATTTCAGCAACATAGATCATTTGTTTTTTGAATAACAGGGGCACTTGGTGGAATAAGACACTTTAAAGTCTGTATTTACAACGTCTTCATGTTGACAAATGGGATGAACAACATTAGTGGATATTTCTCATGATGTTCTGGTGCGCACAGAGCTCATCCTTAGAACTGTGAGCTCTGCTACATCTGCATCCTGCATGAATTTGGGGCTGGATGAGTAGTGACTGCGACATAATAAATACACTTGAACTTTTTAGTAGCAAATATATACACAATTTAGTGAAATGTATATATTTTGATGTGAATAGATTTTATTTTATCAAAATATTTATGCTGAAGAAGATTGAGAGATGTTTGAAAAGCAAATACATCAACACTGCTTTTGCAATATGTAATGTATATGTTATTATAAATCAGACAATTTACATAAACATTATACTGTGTATGTGTGTACTGTATTTATGATGCCTTTGTTGATAGTCTTTACTCTCTGCGGAGGCCATTGTTCTGCTTGATTCATGTGTGACATCCTTTGTTGTTTGATTTTGGGTGCTCACAAATAGTTGCTTTTTGTTTGAGTTTCTATATTGAAGTAGACAGTGTTGGGACTAAAGTCCTTTACCAGGTGTGGACAGGACTGCAGCATTGAAGAAACAAGGTAAATTCAGTGAACAGGTAAACGTTTCTAAATGAAAGTTTTTTGTTCTGTTCTCAGAAAGAGCCCGAGAACTGCATGAACTGATGATAAATGTTCCAGATGATTTGACCACATAAGCCCCTGCCCAGATAAATGTTTGCATCTAATGATAAAACTAAACCAAGTTTTTAAAAAATATGTTAAAGGAATTGAAAAAACTTCTTGTGAGTTCTACACACAAATTTTGCCACTTCCATTCACTGTTGTCCAATCCACTTGATGTTTCAAATTTATCAAAAACAAAACAATCTGTAATCAACTAAAATTATAAGTAAAACAGACTGCTGTTCACTGAATTTAACCTCAAGGTATCATGTACCACAACTGCAACGATTACTGACCACATTATTTGCACTAAAACAAGTTAAATGCATAAAGTAATTTGTCTGTCAAAAGTCAAAAGGCCTGTACCTCAAATTATTGAAAAATTGAAAATACTAAATACACTTACAAATACAACTACACTTCAGAGCTGTACATTGTGATTTTGTAAATGTTTTGAGCGTCGAGGTTTAATATGTATTACCACACGCAGTCACTTGAGGGCGCCCATGTCTCAGCACCCACAGGCTGGCTAGAGCGGATTAGAGGAGGCCATGTTGAACTTTCAGAGGGATGTGGTAGGCTACATACGGAACACAGAACACCCAGGCCACTGATGTGATGACATAATTTATAAATGACCCCAGAGCGCTCAAGAGCATCGCCATAATCTCCCTATGTTAAACCATAGAATCTAGGCACAGATGGAAGACAAAAGCCTGTTCTACGTTTAACATGTCACCCTGGAATACGCATTGTGCATTCACAATGTAGAAACTGTAGTTTTAATTATTTGCGACAAAAAACTGCAGTGAGTGTCAAATGTACCATGCAAAGCAGCTGTTTCGCACATTGCAATTAACGAGCGGCCAATTCGTATTAATAGTGCCTAATGACTATAGGCCTACTTTGTTGCATGTGAGACGCGCTCGTGAGCGCACAGCAGACGCCGTTTGTCGTAGCTGCCGTGCAGTCGGGGCCCTATACCAGCATCTGTTCTTTTTTGCCCTCAAAAATAGCCCGGTGCTGATAACAGCCTCATGTTATAGCTACATCACTTCCCGTCGAGGCAAATGTGTGCGCTACTTTCATTTTAATCATAGCCAGTAACCGGAGGTGGTGGAGGCTCAAATGCGCATCGTTCTGCGCATCTTTGAATCTTTAGAACTGCACTGTGGACAATCTCCCTGACATCCGAGGACCTTTCTCCTCCACAATCCGACGAGGTTTTTCTACACCTATGGCTGGACATCACCGGGTGGACTTTACTAATATTGCATTAACATATCCCTACTTTTGAGAAAAGCCCGGTAATATGCTGGGCCCGTTTCTTTAGATCACTACACGATCTTGCCTCCCATATTCGTCCGTGCGAGCCCCTGGTGCACAGCGAGCCGTGACGATGCTTTCAAACGCACTGATGCTGGCCCTGGTCCTGGTGGTCTGCCTGATGATGCCCTTCGGCTCGGCACAAAATGGTAAGTTTTACACCCAGTGAACGTACTTGGTCCATTGTGCTAACCGCGGAGGACATAGCCCATCTCCGGAGGATGATTGACTACTCACTATTTACCTAGGCTACAGGTCTACAAACGCACTGCCTCGTATGTTTGCTGACAATGCCGTCCCGGTCATTTTCAGGGGTGTTATCTGCGCGGGTCTAACAGCAAGGTTATTCCCTCGGAACCGTCAAGTGCGCCGGGAATAAAGAGCATGATTTCATTTGCGACGTTGTCATCATTTACTTTGGGGTAGTGCTTGGGTGTGTGTAGTTTGTTTAGGCGAGGCAGCAGCAGAGTGTGCAAAGCGAGAAAAACCTGCTCCACTCCTGAGGGAGATGAACTAGCCTGGTATTAACACCATACCACTCAGCCAGTGCTAAATGCTGCACTCCTCATGCCCTGCTCTCAGTTGTACAGCCAGACTCCAGCTTGATTGACACACTACCTCCCTGTAATAGCCCACTACAGCAGGCATTGCTTTATCCTCGCAGTCATCGACAAACTATGCTCTGAGCTCGTGTTGGGTCTTCTTTTAGGTGTGATTTTATTATGCTCTGACCAAATGTTCCCTCTTTCAGCAGAGTTAGTGTTTCTCTCAGTTTTGCATGTTCGCTGTCAAGACAAGTTATGATTCAGACAGGGCTGGATCAAATGTTTCCCAGTCAATGTTTAATCACATCTCTCACCAGCTTATGACTTTTAACACCATTGTTCACCTAAAATGTCAAGTTGTCAGGAAATGAGAAAAGCTAGAAAGATCTTATGCACCGTTTATTCAAGAACTCGGGTACTTTGTGTGAATTAAATGTGCATATTTGGCTTGTACATGCTTAAGCTATAAATAATTCATGAATCAAAATAAATAAATAATAATAAAAACACAGGCAAGTGTAGTCTTTGCAGAACTCTCAAACACAGAAAAACATACTGGTATTAGAGGTGGGCAATATTGCCAAAAATATACATTTTTCTACCAATGACATTATTCAGACAGTATTATAACAATCTATGTGAAATGTGATAATATATGCCGTTAGCACACAAAACTTGAGCTGAATCTAATATATAAGAATATATCACTTAACAACCTTATTTCGAGGATTACTCTTTTTAATTTTAATCAGCTCTTTTTGTATCCTTTTTATTAGTTTTTATTTTAGACCAAATACTCAACATTGAAATTTTGCATATCTCCATTACATTTTTTAAATATCTCCCCACCTCTAATTGGTATTATCAGAAATGTGCTGAAAAACAGGGAAAAACATATGAACAATGGCAATAGAAATTTGCAGATAATTACATTTAATTATTGTAACCATGGAGAAGAAGATTAAAATTGGCATTGCTCCTAAACATAAAGGACCTTTCCATAAAGCCTAGACCTAAAATTCCTTAGCGGTTACATAACTCAGTATTGTCTGTAAAATTCCCCAGCTTTCTTGCTTACCTCTTTGAGGGACTTAAAATGTGTTGCTCAAAGCAAGTCGGTCTCTGATTACGCTGGCTGGAAAATTAAATTCCAAGTAAGCTCTTTATTCTTTTGAAATGCCCTGCAAAGGTATTTCAAACTCCCTCCACTCACTGTAGAGTTTGTCTGCACAACCATACGTACAGGGCTGTGCATTCAATCTAATGTCTAATTGTGATTTTAATTATCACTCTATTCAATTACTAAAATGTTGTAATAGAAAATACAATTAATTATCTTCTGCTCATGATGTGGGCGTTCGTTCTGCCACTCAAAATCCAGAGCAAAGCCAGTTTTCTAATCTGCATATACTTTTAAACAAGTGTCACCAAGTATTATAAATATATATTATTAATAAAGTTAGGCCTATAGTGAAAAACAAACAATCTTTTCATTACAATGGGCCTGTCAAAATAATTCATCAATTTATCTATCTATAAATGATAGCTGGACTTATGTTTTTATGCATACCTTTACTTTGCACTAGTGGAGAATATTTAGTTAATTTATTGTTGTACGATAAGATTTAAGCTGTAGAGCGAGTCGAATAAGTAAATTCTCAGACACTAACTACTTAAGTGTTTATCCTGGTATTTTCTGTAGCCTTATATTGAGCTTCAAAATATATTATCGTGACATGTCTACATAACAGAGTTGCAACCCAGCAGCCGTTTACTCATGCTGGTCAAAACACCCGGAAAAAAATTGCAAATCATATTTTGTTTTACTTTGCATTAGGTTTAAATTGCAAAAGTTAGATAAAAGTGTAAATGGGGTTTCACACACTCACAAATTCTCTAATAATACTGTATTCCAGTTGGGGGAGTAACGTGAGAAGAATGATAATTATAAGTGCTTGAGATGTAATCACTGTCAGGGGAAGCGGAGGGGCATTAGAGCTATCCTTTCCTAGTAGTAGACCTACTACTGTAAAGGTAGCTGAGGACTGCGACAGAAATTTGGAAGACTGTAAATAGCTCCCATCCATTCTGCCTCGATTCTATTTTTACCGGCGAGACACAGCCCCGAGAACTGTGGCTTTAAAGGTCCTTTTGTGGAAGTGAATGCATTAACTCTTAATGGCTGGCCTCCTGTTCAAAGCCACGGTCTCTGTATTCAACATAACAGTGATAATTCAGACTTACCCCCCCAAAAAAAAACATTCAAGGAAAGATGGCAAACGCAATGAAAACCTTTTCTTCAGCCAAAATATGTGCCACTCCATTACTCCATTCCGTTACCTCCTAGTTTGAACAAGTTACTAGATATTGCCAAATCATCAATACGCCGCATAAACTATAGTAGAGTTACAGGTATTTTGACTAAACATATAATAATGGCATAATAATATCTCAAGCTGCTCCACAGAACAGCGCCCGGTCCAATTTAGTCTTGCTGTCTAGGCACTGGAATATAGGTACATTGTGATTCTGGAAATGGCTCTAGGACCTGAGCCAACTATTACACTGAGTCATGGTTGCACACTGTGAAATCAGATATGGACCTCATTGATTGAACAGGGGCATCACATACACATTGCCCGCTCCTTAAGGACAACTGTAAGGGAAGCAATTTTAATGAGGAAGTGTCTCATACAGTTTGAGGAAGTGTCTCATACAGTTTTTTTTTTTTTTGCTGAGACTATGTTTATTACAACACAACTTACAGGCAAACTGACAATTGTGCAGCTCTAAATAGTGGTATACATTCAGATTAGAGAGGCCTTTTTGTTTTGTAAAAGGTAATTCTTCTGTCTTGGCTTTGGTCGTCAATGATCAGCGTAGATGTTTTTAACCGAGAGTCATTTCTGTCAGTATGCTGTTTGAAGCAGACACCAGGGTTTGGAGGAATTTTGGGCCATTTTTTGTATTAATTGACTCTTATTGAAAGGGAAAATTGCAGTGGAAGGGAGAAAACCTGATGATGGACTACATTTCTGCTGTACTCAATCCTGTCAATCCGGCCTTTCCTAAGATTATTCAGTTAATTAATGATTTTCCTTTTCTTTTTTATACATTTTACATTCTAAAAATACATGTAAAAAAAAATTACATACTTTTTATCTGGCTGGTTAAACTCTTTCAAAAATGTTTTCCAGACATATCACTCAGTGGAACAGGATTTTGCCTTGTCTTGTTCAAACCACTATTTTGTACTGATTAAAGCAAGGGTAGGATTAAAAGACTGAGTTTGATATTAAGCTCTTGCTACACCTCACATCGTTTTGATCTGAGTAGCTGGAAAAATATATTAGAGTAATTTTCCAACACTGTGTTGTAGTTACATAAAACTAAAACTAGGGAAGCAACAACTCAATTAGAGTTTAGATTAGATTCATTTCTATCTGGAACATAAACAACAGAGATGTGATTAATTTCAGAACATATACTGATTAAAAAAACTTTGTCAGTAATAGAAGGCCTAATTGGACAATAGCTGTATGTGAAATGGTGAGACATTCAGCAAATGATCGTAGCCGTGAGTCCAACCCATGACGTCTAGGTGCTAACAACCACTTATGCAAAGCCATAGTTTCATCTAAATGTGGTTGAAATGTTGTCTTTCACAAAAAAATAAAAATAAAATCAGTCCTATATCAAACTGCACTACACAAACTACACACACAAATCTCAGAGGATTAAAAAGTAATTTGACTGACTGTGCTTGAATCACCTGTTTTTTCAAGGACAGAATCAACAAATCCCTGTTACATTGCTGTTTTATTGTGATGTCATGTGTCCAGTGTTAACTGTAAATAAGATAACAACCTTCATCACAAAAATGACCACAAAATAAATGTGAACATAGATGCATGTAATTTAATGATATAATTATTCTGAAGGAAGCTACTAATTAGGCTGCGTGCAGCTCGGTGGCCGAGTGGGTAGCACACGTATTTGCAGCAATGTCCTTCCCTCCTTCATCCCCATTTCACGCTATGCTGTCCTGTCTAATAAAGCCTACGGAACAAAAATCTTTCAATGAACATTTTTTAACAACAACCCTTAACACCAAATCTAAAAGCAAGATTTTTTTTTTTTAATAATTGCTTTAACATGTAAAGACTGTGTTCATTTGGTGAATGAATGGTTGTGCAATCTCTACCCATAGCAAGAACTAAAATGTATGGAACTTAAAATGAATCTATATTATCATCTTACGTATGTATCTGTATGCAAAGAAGAAATGCACACACATTGGCGCACCAGTGACCCCAGGGGGTTTTCCTCTCGCTGCTCTCTCTATGTTATGGGACCATTCCAGGTTGTGGGCAGGCAGGCTGACTCACTGAGGCTGCGTGGAGCTGGTTTGGTAGTAGTGGTGATTGTGTGGCATGATGTCAGACCTTCGGGGAGTTCTCTTCTGCCTACATAAAGAGTATGTGGGCTGTAATAACTGCCACTATAAAGCTGTGAGACGGCGCTGTCACACAAAACTACTGGGATGTATGGCTAATTATGTGTAGTGTCAATTAACAGGGCTGAGCTTAAGGGGACTGTGGCAGAATAATCTTTTTTTAATGATGTTTTATAACATGTAAGCTATGATTTTATAGGCTAATAGATGTGCACTGTGTACCTTTACAATGGAAGATCTGCCACTTTCTCGAGATGGATATGATGTTGCTTTGCCTAGAATGTTTCACAGTATGGTATTAAACTTATCAATCTCACCAGTCTCCAAGTGCAGGTCAGATCTCTGGAGCGACAACTTCTGTCACAGGAAGAATACACATTTTTCAAGGTATTTTTGAGCTATAAAAACACCTGTAAGGAAATAAATGCTAGATTAATTTAATGCCATACTGTGGAACATTCCAGGTAAAGCAATAACATCTCCATCAAGACCCCCCACCCAAACGGTTACATAGTGCACCTTGATATTCCGTGGTTGCCATGGTCATGGTTGGCTGCTCTGGTGGCTGACTGGCTGACGCTGAGCAGTTTTTAAACATTTTAAATTTTATGTCCCTGCAGTTCAAGGGATAGAAGTGAAAGACCTTTAGATTGTGTAATTATAGCTGTTTGTTTTTTTCTGTATCCACACTAAACCTGCATAGAGCTTGTCACAGACATATAAATAAATACATGCAGCGTTCAATGCTCATGCTATCAATCATTTTACAACTCAGCTAGTACAGTATGATTTGAAGGGCTCTTGTATTTTCCCAATAACTGTTAGCATTAACACGCAAGTTGTGAACAATCCAGGACAGAGTCAGCTGATACCAACCAATTTTATTTTAGATTAGAGTGTAAAACTGTTATCTAAGCTTAAAGGCTAACTGATTTTAAGTTGAGATTTCTGATCTCTTGTAAGATTCTAGTAACCACTGAACATCCAACTGTCCACGTTGATTTATTTCAGGAAAGTTCAGGAAAGTTATTCCATGCACTAAAAGAATGCATGATGGTTTTAGTTAGTTTGTAAATCAAATACGAGTTTTTCATTTTCAGACTATGGTTCACCTACCTCAAAATCTATTCTATAAAGAGTACCCGTCTGTTGGTATTTCTTTTTATATCTATGTACACTTAATGTTTGAGCAGCTCTCTAGTCTAGTCTTGCTGGCCATGTGTCGTCTGCTGTTTGTTTGCAGTGCTTCTCTCAAGCGTTCTCTGCCTTTTCTCCTTTTCTGAATTTTTATTTTCTGCTCATCTTCTAGCTTCTTTTATACTTATAGGCAATACCAATATATTTTACAGAAGATAAAATATGCCATGTATGTTATGACAATCTCCTTAATTTAGATTCAAAAATGCAATTGTTCAGCATCAGTTTAATATAACTTTAATTGTGTAGGTGGATAGGCTTGGATTCACCCTCTGGGATTGTGTGGGGAGCTCGATGAGTCCAGATGTTTGCAAAGAAGAAGCAAATGCTAATTATCTTGCATTGTGCATGGGAGACCAAGTTAGCAGCCATATCAGTGTCCTAAGACACGACTCTAGTGCGGAGAGAGTTTTGTGGTGCCAAGTTTTTTTTCATTCATTCAATTCATTTTCACATGGCTCTGAGTCATAAACTGGTGTTTCGGAACAGACTTGTTACCATGGCACTGACAAATTATTCTTGCGTTCATTGTTTAAACTCTTCTGGCAAGATTGCTTTAACTGCACTGTGAATTTTTTTGCATAGGATGACTTAAAGGGAACATATTCTGCTACAGTGACTTTTTTGAGTTTTTAACCATGTTATAACAACGTTCCATCATCAAAAACATACCTGGAGTTGCATTTAGCTTCATTTATGCTAGTTTGAGGAACGCTAGTTAGAAAATCCTCTCCTCTCTGACCGTCAAAAACACTCTCGACTGAACTCCCTCGATGGAGGATGTTTTTTCAGATTTTAAACGTCACTTATCTGAGAATCTGCTGCTGTTTTACATCATCCCCAGACTGGTTCTGAGCATTTCGACCATCTGAACATTATCACTACAAACGAACAAGCTCACTCACGTTTATTATTAGCACATTTTATGCTTGCACAGTTTATGCTTGTTAGCGCTATGCAGCCAGTAGATGACGACTAAAGTCAGTAAGTGCCAGGGCAAACACAACCAGCTACAGATGTTCATTTTTATATTTTACTTTATTGTTCTAGTTCTAAAAGATGAGATGTCAAACTTAAGGTACTCAAGAGCATGTTTAAAGGCTAATAACAATACAAAGGAAAAATAATTTAAGTGAATGTTAAACTCAGGTGAACGTTAATCATTTTTTAAACAATCATGTTTCATTCACATCCTAATTATTATATATTAATTCCCTTTTATCGATTTGCATTGTTCTTCAATAGCTCTTTTAGTCAAGAACATAAATTGTATTTAAAAGCCACTGTAATAAAGAATGGCGATATATTGTAATACAGATTTCAATTTGGAAATAATAAGTATTCTGTTCATATAATAATAATAATAATAATAATAATAACATTAATAATAAAAGGTAGAAAAAAGAACATGCTGTGTAACTGTATATAATATTGGCATAAAGTGATATTTCTGCACTTTATAGTTCATTTAGCACATTTTTGATTGATTTCTAGATTATAGGGTTAGGGCATGCCTTCTATTTCCATAAATGCTCAGTCAAGGAATACATTGTCAATTTTGACCAAATCAATGATGAGGGAAAAGGTAATGCAATATTGTGGGATTATAGTTATTAAGCATATTGAAAATATAGTAACAGTGCATATTGTTATACAGTATGAGCTCTGCCCTGAAATGAAGGCATTTGGCCTATATCTCTATAGATTTATTCACGTATCATCACTTAGGAAGCTTGTGTGAACACTTGAGAGACCATGGGCTTTTTGTTCTCATTTCCTCTTCAACATTCTAGGGCGGTGTTTTGGTGATTTATGGATGGGCGGGCAGTTTACAGCAGTCAGAATGCAGGGGCAGCACAGAATGGCGTGTATGGTGCAGGTGATTTGTCAATAGATGAGGTTCATTGAGGGTGGAAGAGTATTTCTGGCTAACTACTGGTGTGAGAGAGGACACGAATCAGACTCAGACATCATATTGTATTCTGTAATATAGATTCTGAGTTATTATTGATTCTAGTGCATCTCAGATCGAGGGTGTTCTTTAGCCACACAGCAGATGAAGCAAGCTGATATTAAATATAAAACAGCACAGCTTTTAACTGCATTCACAATTTTATTCCACTGTGACCAATTGTGTATTTTCAACTGCTCTTCAACTACAGCTTATCCCAAATTAAAGCTGGTTGACCTAATTTCAAAACAGCCCCCGCTGATATGGATAAAAAGAGATTAGGTTTATACAGGCATTCACACTATAGACAAGGCTACATGTACAATGTACATTGACTACCAGTGCATGGGGATGGATGGAATGTCTGGATATTTTTCTGGTTATTTCGAAAACAATATTCTGGAGATATTATGGCAAAACATCCGAAATGTCCTAAAGTGCGCCTCTAAATTTCAAATATTGCATATAAATATTGCATTAACCACACAATTATACTATTATAAGGATTACGCTGCAACTCTGTATATTGTTAATCAGCTCTTCTTAAATATTTTTTCTTACAGATATTCTAATTCAAAATAACATTTGCAATGTAATATCTTTTTTCCTATATCTCCTACCTCCCTGGTATAAACTTTATTTTAGCTGTGTATTTATTATAATATAATATTGTTATATAAAATAAATAAATTAGTTCTTAGCTCTGTAGTTGTGTGGCATATAACCATGGTGCTATATTTTATTAATGGTGTTCCTACGTATTAACAAAGTAAAACCATGCAAGACACACTCTTTTTTGAGAGTTTTGGTTGACACTGACTTTCTTTGACAGTTGCATGGTCTAGTCCTGGTCTGAAAGCCTTTACAAACAGTAAACATAGACCATTTCTGGGTGCTGCCCCCGGCTCATCTCCAGCTCTATGCAAAGGGCTGAGTAGAGCGGGTTCTCTAGATATTCCCCATTGTGGGACAAACAAAGATTCTCTCAGCTTATAACAATGTATTTGCAGTTCAGCTCATGATCAGAACGAATGGAGTTTCAGTCCTTGCGTCCTCAGCGTGCAGAAAGAGCTACATATATATTTAATTATTTTTAGAGCATGGTAAACATTATGTGAACTAATCAGACAAGCAACACATGATCTTGCAAGGCAATATAAAAACTGTAGGTCAAGTAACACTGTATGGATTCATATATTTATAAAGTTTTACGTTGCATTATTTATACATTCCATAATCCGTGACGGTAAGCTACTACTGTAGCCACAGCTGCTCTGGGGCAGACTGAGGGAAGCGATGTTGCCATTCTGTGCCATCAGTCCCCCCACCAATCCAAACACACACACTCACATACCACATTCATACTGGTAAGGTAGAGTAAGTGCCTTGCTTAAGGACATAATGACAGTTTGCACTAGAGCCAATGCTGCCCCACCTGGTTTTCCAGGCCCAATCCTGCTTAGCTTTCAGACAAGATCGGGCATTGACAAGTTGGTATGGTCACAGAATAGAAAGGAGGAGGAAACAAATTCACCTAGCCTTATGCTCCATCTTGATTGTTTTAGATTTAATTACCCCCTTTTAAGTACCCCTTTTCTTTTATCAGAATCTATTTTGCAGTCTTGGCTCAATTTGCCAATCAGGGCCTCCACAAATAAGTTGCTTCTAGACTAGATTTGAACTGTCACTAACCTTTTTACTTCCTTTTTCAATTATCTATTTATCTATCCATTTGTCTATTCTGACTCCACTTTTATGTCTTTCTCCATTCCTTTTCCATGTCTTTCCTGCCCTTCCTCTTCCCTCTCCAGCTGGTTTTGAGAAGTCGCCAATGTCCGAGACTAAGCTTACAGGGGACGCCTTTGAGCTGTACTGCAGTGTGGTCGGTAACCCAACACCAGAAATCCAGTGGTGGTACTCTGAAATCAACCGTGCAGACTCCTTCAAGCAGTTATGGGACGGAGCTAGGAAGCGCCGGGTGTCCATAAATACGGCGTATGGAGCCAACGGGGTCAGTGTGCTCGGGATCACACGGCTGACCCTGGAGGATTCTGGAACCTATGAGTGTCGAGCAAGCAACGACCCCAGGCGGAATGACCTGCGACAAAACCCCGCCATCACGTGGATTCGTGCACAGGCCACCATTTCAGTGCTACAGAGTGAGTTGTCAGTGCTCCAAGGGTCTATAGATAATGAATTGCCACTCCAACCTATGGGCAAAAGTCTACTACCCATTTTTCTGCAAATGTCTTAAATACCTTATTGCTAGAGTTCACAAAGTGTGTCTTTGTCTTTGTTTTCCGTCCCAATTCTTTATTTCGTTTGCCTTGCGTAATATTTTAATTATTTTCTACATCATAATGCACACATTATTTTTTCATGATTATGTTATTTCTTACATGTTATTTTAGTTACTTCAAGCTTTTCAAGCTAAATTCTGGAAAACCTTGTCAATTTTTGAAGTAAAATTGATTATAAATAATGTTTTACTCTAAACGGTTGGAAGACACAAGAAAATAATGTGATTCCTACAGTAATTTAATATGCAATTAATTACCTAATCTGCTAATGGCAAAGTAATTTGCCCTTCTGGAACTACACATAGCCTTGTGTTTTCTGGACTCTTAATTATGTATCACTAATGACATAATATACTTAATCCTCTGCTCAATGCATAGAAACATTCAAACAAACTAAATTTCAACCAAAGTCAAGTGATCTGTTTGGCCCACTAAAGCTCACATATACTATGTGCAATGTTAGTCATGGTGAAGCTCTTTGAGAAGCTTAGAGTCTGATCCTCAGGGCTCATTTGATTGGACTGACCAAATGTGTCTGTGTTTCAGTTGGTATTGCATTGGTCACTTTTGTTCTAATGTGGAATTTTCAGTCCTTAAATCCTAAGGTTTTTTTTGCTGAAAAATAAATGTTCTAATCCATACACATGCATGTAATATTTGTATTTGCTTGAAATGCTGCTATTTACTGCAAAAACGTTTCAAACATATTTCTACTATAATATAAATATAATGTATGTTCTGTATGACGGCATTATCTAATCAACATTATTTTGTATATGTTACTCTAAATTGTTAAGATTAATGTAAACTACTTTTACTGAAATATATCTGTCTGGATATAACAGACATACTCAATTTAAGTGGGCCAATCAGGATTGTTATTTCATTGTAAATCATAGTGATTTTTCAAGGTCACATTGTATTGGTACATAGCAAGGACTAGCAGAGGATAATTCAACTGAATCTTGACCCCAAGTTTTTAGCTTTAGCCAAAAATGTGTTGTGTGCAAGTTCTAACAGGTAATATGGTGTCCTACAAATAACCTTCTGGCTAAATTGCCTGTGGACCACAATGCGGTGTTAGCTAAATGCTAATTTATGTACCTCATGTTGTGTGTCTACGCATGTCTCAATGATACTATTAATAGTACATGTGGTCCTGGTTGGTGGAGGAGAAAAAACCATGGCGGGTAGGGGGTAGCACTCCCTCGAGCTGTTTTTAATGGCAAGAGAAGGTGTCCTGGTGCTAATAGAAGTCAGTTCTCCCGTCTGACTTGCTCCTTTTTGTCTGCTACTGTTTGTCCTGATTGTGCCCTGGCAGGAGCAGCCTCTAGTAGGATTATGATGCTGCACTCAGCTCCTCCCCTCCGGGGCTCAGATGTTGCCATGGTTGGCCTGCCTATGAGGAGGAGGAGGGGCAAGAAGGAGGAAGTGTTCTGTTCACTACTCACAGAGCAAAGGGCACATCGTCTGCTTCAATAGAACGTCCTTGAGACATGGTCCTTTGCAATATTTAATAATCATTGCTTTAAACAATTATGGAGGCTAAGTCTCCATAATTATAATTGGCTAAGTAAGCATGTGAGTATTATGTTATATTATTGCTAAATAATTATTTGAAAGTATATTATCAAAGTAAAATGCCATAGGTCACTCTAGGTCATATCTACAAATGTGTTCACGGTTTCCTACAAATGCAAACTACCCTCAGCTGACTCAGTCTGTCTTGTACAAAGCTTTTGTCTTGTCCATACAAAAATACCTCACCAAACAAATATGATGCAAGTGTAGAAGAATTGATCTAAATGTAAAAGGTATAACAATATCTGTTGTGTTTTTTTAAAATACCTTAAAACATGATTTATTGTTTACCCAACATTTTTTTCCCTGTATGTTTGTGTTGCTGGTTGTGTGCTTCTGTCTTGACTTCATAGCCTCCCTCCCACACAGTTTATATAAAACAGCTCAGCCTACAGCTGCTACTGGCTAAGAGAGAATTTGCGAGTTCTGAGGCTGCTTCTGTGATGAGCATTGACTGTTTCTCTTTTGCAGAACCAAAGATCAATGCCTCTAATCAGACCAATCTGACGCTGGATGGCTCGATCAAACCAGTCACCCTGCAGTGTAACCTCACATCTGCCCATACTGCTCACAAGGAAAGCTTCTGGATGAAGAATGGAAACGAGATCACCAATACAAGAACTGAACACAGGCACACAATATACAGGTGACAAGTGACTAGTGCAGCATTACCTTTGCTAATTCAAATATATTTCAATCACATCACAAACTGGTGTCCCTTTCTTACTGCCACACAGTGTGTTAAAAGTAAACACAGGAACAAAAACTCCTGTCACAACCTCTCATTAGGATAAGAAACTTCTTCATCTCATTACATCAAAAATACTATTAAGATTCCAGTTAAAATGCATGTGCCGTCTTTCATAGCAAAATTAATAACTGTTGTTCGGTAACAGAATATAGTAGTATCATTCACAAATCTAAGTATTCACACACTTTTTGCCCAATATAGTTGCTCGTCATACCATGTGGCTAATTCCCTGTGGTATATTTAATTATTTAAGTTTTATTTTATTTTGTATAATTACAGAATTGCTAAACCAAGGGCAGATGATTCTGGGGAATACATGTGTGTTTACACATTTGACATGGCACCAAATGCTAATGCGACAATTGAAGTAAAAGGTAAGAGTTTTCACTTTCACATACAGTCTGTCACTAATGCACCCAGATGGTACAGAATAGTAGCTTTGGCTTTCACTGTCATCTACTGAGATAACCATAAGAGTACAAAATATTCAGTTTGTAGCTACATTAGCTGTGAAAGAGGTCCTGTAGACAAAGTGTTTGAATTGATCCTGTGAAGCAGCGATGACAGGACGCTGTCCTGAGGCTGTTGTCACTCTCAGCTTTCACTGAGACAACTGTCAACCAAATTGGACAGGAGCTGCACATGTGCATGACTGCACTCTGATCAGCAGTAAACACACCAACAATTATTCTATTTGTATGTACAAGACATTGCAATCTATTGTTTAAATACGGCAGTGCACACACAACAGATAGAAAACCTAACCAAAAAACTACTGTGTTGGTTTTATTCAAGCTGACAGTGAAGCCATCAACTTGAATAAGGAATCTTCTCTGAGAAAGGGCAAGTGGAAACCCTGTTCAAGAGAAGCTTGCCTGTGTGCAGTGCTTAAGCCAATTTGCTATGGCATGGCTTTGGTGCATACTGAGCATGTCCTGCCTCTTCTTCCTTGGCTTGACTTAAAGTGGTGCCTGATTGCATAACATGGGTGACATGTTTTCTTTTTACCGAATTGCGGAATGACAGAATTCTATGCAACTTAAAAATTATGTGCCAGTCCACCATTGGACGGCAAGCCTCCGGCAGGGCTTGTTTTTTTTTTTGCTTTTACCTCCATTTCTGTTATTTTTATCTAGAAATGTTGACATGTTTCTAGTGAATCACACCATTTTTAACAACGTGCAAAGGCATGTTTTCTGTATAAACATGATCTTAATGTGCTTGACATTGCTTGTGACACAGGTAGCAAGCCCACTGTTAGGCGGCTCTGCGTTGGGCCTCTGGCAGCATTTCACTGAGATGCCTCGCCTACAGTGTCCTTGGCACACTCATCTTTGCAGGACTCAGCTCAGAGGCAACAGATGGAGGCTTCTGTGATGTTGTAGGATTAAGGCTCTGAAACCAGGCCCAGCCATTTCTATGGACAGAGTTTATTGTCTGCAATACTAAGCTTGGATACATATTTGTTTTTTTTCCCCTCAAGACTTCATTCTTATGTATTCATTATTTTCATTCTTGGGTTTCTGTTGAAACTTCACAATCCATCATTTTAATGAATATAAATACATAATTGTCACTAGACATAATCTATTTTTGGTTTATGGATTTTTTTTTTTTTTTTTTAGGGATTTAGGATTTCATGCTTTATAAACAAATCCAACAATGTGACACTTCTGTATGGCACAAAACCAGTGTGCTCAGAGGACAGGTTATACCCTGATTTTAGCTATTCATAAGTTACTGCTGTCAGTCAGACAAAAGACTGTAAAGATAATGCATTAATGAGCTAGGCCACTCCCCTACCCCGGGAGCAAGTGTACACTCCATAATTAGAGTGAATGATGTCACCAAGGAGCCCAAACCCCTCTTGCTGCATTATCTATGTGCAGCTGAAAAGACTTACTCTGGCCCTCTTCATTACCTTGAAAAATTGCAGACGAATAACAGAAAAGCAGTCACCGTTATCTTTTCGATAACAGTGCATTTAGTAGAGTTTGTGTCAGACAACATAAAGTCTTTATTTACTTCGATTTCAGACACTTTGATTTTGAATCTGTGCCCTTTGACAAATCATACATTAATTTCCTTTGCAGGTTTATTAGTGGTTTATTCATAAATCGGCACTAATTCACAACAGTTTCTTTGGTTCAAAGGTTCTTTTGTGAGAGTCATTGTGAAATTATTTTGAATAAGACTATCTGGGGGCTTTATTTCATTCCCATTCCTTTCTTCCATGACCTCATTATACATTTTAATAAAATGCTTTATCTCTTCAAGAATGATATTCCCAATAGCCAAGGGTGAGTGGCAAGGGTACCAAGGCTTCTTAAATTAACTGTTTTTCTATTGTGCCCAACTGAGCCTCGTAGAAATCAGTTTTATTAGACGATTTGACAATGCATGTATCCCATTGTTCTGATGATTAAAACCCATTTATTATTATTTTGCTTGAAATTCTTCTTGAGAGGCTGCTTTCTTTACTCTCTTTTTGCACAGGTTGCTGTTTTTGTATTTAGCGCAATAGTTGGGTGGAATGTTGCAGACTTTTTCACCTCTCCACAATTTCATAGTGAAGTGAACCTCCAGTAAATCAGGGAATCAAGTCATCATCAACTTCTTATTACATCTATTCAATGTCTGACATTACTTAGATTCAAAACCAATTAGAAGTGAAATCATCTAATTAAAAATTGTTTTACTTTATCAGCAAAACCTGATATTATTGGCCATAAGCGAAGTGAAAACAAGAAGGAAGGGGAGAATGCAACGCTATATTGCAAGTCTGTTGGCTATCCTCATCCTATCTGGTCGTGGCACAAAGTGGATCGAGATTCTAACACAAACACGGTATGCAAGTACAATAATAAAAGGTTGCGTTCACGTGACATCACAATATTCTAGAAACCCTCAAGTTTAAAACTGACTTTGAGACTGTGTATTTTTTCCCCACAATAGAAAAAGTGGTGGCATTATTCACCCTCAAAGTTGTCAGTTGCGAGAACTTAGAGTCATAAGATTATATGACAGATAACAGGAGTATAATAGTAAACAACAAATCAACATTTGGAGATAATCAGATATATCTTTAAAAAAATAATAATAAATATATATATATATATACATATATATATATATATCTCATAGAGCCCTACCCTCTATGTAAACTATGGCATAATCAAATTCTAGAACATGAACGCAACCTTTTACACCGACTGACTGTTTGATAAAATATACAAACATTTCTGATTCATTTTACAGGAAATTGACAACTCCACAGGGCGCTTCTTCATCACAAACAGAGACAACTACACAGAGCTCAACATTCTCTACTTGGATATCAGTACAGACCCCGGAGTGTACGAATGCAATGCCACAAATGTGATTGGGACAACTGCCGAAACAACCATCCTTCGTGTGCGCAGTCATCTGGCACCCCTTTGGCCTTTCCTGGGTGTACTCGCAGAAATTCTAATTCTAGTAGTAATTATTGTCGTGTACGAGAAACGCAAAAGACCGGATGATATTATAGACGGTAAGACCATTTGAACCTCTACTTTTTTCCCCCTATTAATAGGAAAGTGATTTACAATACTGGGGTTAAAATAATAATATTTTAACCGTAGTATTCTCTATATTGTCTACTTTTTACTATTTTTTCCATATGGCACCACATTAAATGATTGGTAAGTGCAAGCTTTTGCATGGTTTTAGTGACAATTCATTATTTATGCTGTTGTTTTTTTTTACCTACAGTCCATCCTACTCTATTTTTCCTGAATGAACTAGATATTAACAAACAATCCTAATACAACTAACCTTCTTTTCACAATGTTCACAAGTGGCCTTAAGTCAAAGGATCAGCATAAGTACCGCCTCAGCTCAAGTGGGTGGACTATAGGTGCATTTCTGACTGGGATGTCCCAAGAGATGCATGGTGAAGCAATAATCTGCAGCATGTTTATCTGTTTCACTGCACTATTATAGTCCAGAAAAACTGAAGAAACTGACCAATGTTTAAATAACTGCAGAAAATTTCATAAAAATGACTTAGATTATAAGCAAATGTTACTTTTTCCAGATTGGTCAATAATATGTACTCTTCCACCAATACTTTGTCCAGTTGGTCCTCTTACCTCACACACCCGTCCTCTACTCGTGTATTTCAACACGAATGGCTAACTAAGCATGTTGCTCATTAAACATTACTAATTTGCGCTTCCAGTCATATGCATAACACTATGAACACATCTTCCATTTTGCTGTGCACTACCAAATCACATGGCATTAATGTAATCTCTAACCAGTCCCTAGTTTGTTCTTGTTTGGCCAAAAGCTAAAGATTAAAATGGATTGCATTTGCTATGCAGCCATTCAAGTTGGGGAAAAACTCATGCAGATAAAGCGTTCTTTCAACACAATTACTTTCAATTTCTTGACGCACAAGTGATTGGTCTGAGAGAGAAGATGACATTTCTCTTGAGACATTTGCTGAGATAAAAGATTTTTCTTACCACACTCCACAGATAGTAGCTAATGACTCATAGTCTTTAAGATGCAGAGAATTGGGCTTTTTGTGTCTTTCGCTGCACTGTGGAAATGTTGTATAAATAAACCTGACTATAATGAAATACCATATAGCGAAAAAACCTTTGTTCTTAACACAATAACACCCATTATCTGCACTCATGTTAAGGAATGCTGCTGTTGCTAATTCGTAACTGCATGGAAAATATGTCAACGGCTAGTTACACTAAACCAACTGCTTTGTCATGCTTTAGGCTGTGGATTTTTGAACTAGTTTGTCCACAGCACATGTTCACAGTCAGGCTGCATAATCTGTCTTACATTTAACTTAGTTTTTACACACACACTCAATATTAAATAGCAGAGTGAAAACGTGATCTGTAAATACTCCCACACACCTGGGTCTGAAATGAACAGAACCTCCACATGCTTATTCAAATATGTGTCAAAATTATATAAGGGATTTTCACATGATTGTGCCAAGATTTTTGCATTTGTTTACATTGATTCCACACCATATGTTTACAGTGTAAAATTTGATGTATATTAACTTTTGCATGTCTTTTATTTTCTATTTTTTGTGCTTAAGATGATGAACCTGTAGGACCACTGTGAGTAAAATTTTCTAATACTTGATTGAGGGCACGGATTTGTAAATGTCAGATAATTTCCTTTATTAATGAAAAGTACCTCTTTCTTAGGAAAACCAACTCAACAAACAACCACAAGGACAAAAACATTCGCCAGAGGAATATGAAATAAGCAATACCCTCAAGTAAGAAAGTGCATTTGACTAAACATAGCACCTATTTTAAGGATTATCCATAACACCTTGTCTTGATTTTCACAGATCAGATGGCTAAGCTGCATATTTTGAATGAATGAAGGCATCAAAGGTGGAGTGCAAGTGGGAATGGAAAAAAGCATATCTGTCTGACTTTATAAGAAACAATATCAGCATAACACTGGCATCAAAGAGAACATAATGGCTGTCTAAAGCATGCCTTATTCAGTCTTACGTGGAGATTTCAGGAGGAATAATAATGACTATAACCACCACAAAGGTGTACACATTTTTTAATGTGATGTTGATGTCTCCTTTATTAATTTCATCTTGTCCTCAAAAGAGGTGATCCCTTTTGTATTACATATCATGTGCAATGCATGCAAGATAATTACGCAATAGGATACTCAGAATTGACATTTTCTGTTGTTATCCCTCGTGTGGCTTTTTGTTGGAAATGATCTATGTTTTTTATATATAGCAATTAGTTATATTCTTGAAATTTGTACAGCATATCATGGCCATTCATCTATGTTTGGATTTGTGAAAACTTTTGAGGAGATTTTTATTTTGAAGCAAGGGCTTCAATGGCAGTATTTATTGAGTGGGGAAACTTTGGTGTGTTTAACTTACAGCTAAAGAAATGATATGTGTATTAATTCTATTTTCTTTCCAGAGTTATTAGGTGTCTTGTATATGTTGAGGTATGAGTGTTAAAATGATAGCGATACTGTAAAAATGTTTTTATATTTCCCAAATTCATTAACAGATTTTTATTTGCCTCTACTTAACTGTATAGCATGGCTATGATTCTATGCAATATGTATTCTTCAATAGATATATGGAGAGCAGTTTGTTTCACTCAGTGAAGCTTTAATATTGTGAGATCACTTGGAAACTGGCATAGCAAAATCACTGCTGTAGCTGCATGACTCCTTTTTCAATACAATGTAAGTATGTTTGTTGCGGTGGAAATGGACCTGCGTACAGTTGGGAACTGAGGGACCAGAGTATATAGCCAAGATTAACTACATGAGTGAAACAAATATTTTTTTCTGAATAAAAATATTCAAAATATAGATGTTTTCCCACAGTCTTTAAGCCTAGAATTGGCAGCAGAGTTTTCTATTCTGTATTTTTTTTTTTGTTACAATGTAATGCAGTCAGTGAACAGCACAGCAATAAACACTTGGAACAGGCACAGCCTACACAAAAATGTGGAAAAACAAACAAATGGTCACACTGACTTGACCTTACTGTTTTAAGCTGCTCCTGGTAGAATTATTCACTCTTGCAACAACGTCTTCAGCTCTCCCTCCACCTTCTCCACAAAAGCGTGGAAGCTAGGATCCAGGAGAAAAACACGCAGAATGGGCTCCAAGTCACCTTGTGCCAAATGACTGTGATGGTACAGAGCCGGCAGAGTTAAATTAATGTCTCCCAAGAAATGCTTAAAAAAAACATACATTGATTTTAAAAACAGGCACTCGTTGAAGGTTTTCACTTGATAAATTACTTTGAAACCGCAATATCCTCCTGTTGAGAAATAGTGTATTACCTGTGCAATCTTCTTCATGGGCAGTAATCCCTGGACCATCTCACGCCCCACATCATCACCACTCTTCAGAGTAAGGAACAAAAAAAGAATCAGGGTCAAGAGACCAATCAATGGCTTCATCACTAATTGAAAGATAGCTTTCTAACTATGTCCTTTCATCTTCACTCAGAACTCCTTCATTGTGGCTGTTCTCTGAAGGTCACATGCCGCTCAATTTAGCGTCATTAAATAATTATATACATGTCACACACAGCACTATAACCCCAAATCTAGTCTCCTCAATTTATGGTTCAAAAATATTAAACTAATGTAATATTACAATGCATTTTAAAAAGGCCAAATAGCCAGTTAATGGGTGTAACTATTAGGGGCCACAAAGCAAGATTATGTAACAAAATGAAAACACAACATAAGAATCAGAAAGCAATTGGTTTCACTGTCTCGACTGCTGTCTTTGTTTTAATAATTTGATCATGTTTGCCTTTGGGTAACTAATAAAAGCAATACTAGGCCTATTTTTGTGATCTGACGGGGTAGCACTTTTTATTGTATTTATAAATCAATGATATAATTGCTCCCTATTGCTGTCTGTATGTGTCTATTTGGGGTGGGCCATGCTGTACAGTACATGTATGATTTATGCTCTCTCACTCGGGCAGCGCTACAGTGGTGAGGTTTCACCTTAGAGGCACAAACCAATTGTAAATAGCACCACCTAGTGAGAGAAAACAAGATGTGAAGATAATAGCTTCTTCTGCAGGTTAAAATGTATGTACTTTAACTATACTTATGGTTACCATTATCGCAATTTCCATCTGGATTTATTTAAAGAAAAAAAAAAAGAAGCTATAAATCTATGTAGTTCCTGTCACCTCTGTTGATCGTGTAGAGATCTGGGTATGGGTTTGATTGGGTGGCTGTGGGGCATCCTCCAGACTGGTGACAGGCAAGTACTCCATTACTTTCTTCAAAGCATTTGCAGACTCCTTTGAGGCATCATCTTTGTTTTTGCCCTGAAACTGCAGTCTGGTCATGCGACTCTCTCCCTGCAAATGAGACCTTTTAAACAAGGATTCTTAATACGGTATGAGAAGCATGGCTGTTAGATTCGGTGTTTAAAAAGAATTGGCACAGTGTATAGAATATATAGGCCTTCTTACCTTTAGATTAAAGCGAAACAGCAGATTATCCGATTTTTTGTGAACTTTGATATTACCTCCGCTAGTGACCAGATGCACAGTATCCTAAGAATTAAAGTAGAATTAAATTAATACATATACACAAGAACTCAAGTGTGTGCCAGTCACAAGCAACATACACTTGGTTCATTTCTCCATTTGCTGTACTCAAAATGTTCAGTCCAAAAGTAAATCCTGTGAATGACTCCACAAGAGGAGATGCCCACAACTACCTGCAGATGTCTCTGTTTACACAGAAACCTCATGTGAGGCCACGCAGTAAGGTGAATCAGGGCCCCATTGGAAAAAGAGTTGAGTATTACGCTATCATAGCTGTAAAACTTTATACATATTAAACACATAAATGTCCTATCTTGTGAACTTAAAACGTCAGTTTTGTTTTCTTTAACTATCACTATATGTCCTGCAATACCTCAGTTAGAAAGTAATTGAAGTGTAAATAATTGAGCAGGGAACTGAAGTTAAGAGTATGATAGAGGTTGTTGCTGGTACTATTTCGCTCAACGTAAATCATAATAACCACTGTAAGTACTATATTAAGAGCGCATAGAGTAGACATATTACTCATGTAGAAGTATTTAGTAGTGATTTAAGAAATTACTCAAGAGTAAAATAAGTACTTGAGGAAACAACTTTTCAAGTAAGAGTAATTCTAAGAGTAACAGACTAATATTTATTTATGATTTATAATTTGAAGGCAAAACACATTAATTAATGTACATTATGTGGCACTTTTAAAGGACACACCACAAAATCGAGGAAGACTAAGTAACCCAAACGTTAATTTTCGCTATAAATATAAGCCTGTAATTCAGGTAGCTTAGGTGTAAAAGTATGGTATTCAGAGAAGTACAATTTTACTGAAGGTTTATTGAGTAGGCTAAAACTGAGTCGAAATATATTTTCTAAATCTTTTTAACTTATATAGGCTATATAATCAATATTATTTGGAAATAGATGTAGCCTGTTAAGGTGCCTTCTCCTGGACATTGACCCGTCAGTGGCACAGACACAAACTCACCAGGCTCTCCTGACCCTGCATCACCAGCAGGTGGCCCGAGTCCAAAATCGTCAGAACAATTGGTGCCTTTTTCTCTCCAGTCTCATAAACCTAGACGAAGTGTAAAAATATAGTGATTTATAAACGCCAAGCTAAATTTGGGACACTGAAAAAACAAATGTTCCAAATAGTGGGCCCGAGATAAAGAATGACTCAAACGATCTCTATGCTAATCTAGTGATTGCTATGATAGCTTACCTTCCAAGGTATTGTTGTTTTGTCTTTAACGCAGGGTGTGTACCGTGCGAAACGCTTCAATTTCCATGACAGACTTGTGGCCATGTTTAAATGTGGATTTAATAAGAGCTTTGATGACAAATGCAACTCTAGAACGCAGCTCAAAGTTTCTTGTAGGCTCTTTTTTGTGGCGCGCTCGTCTCTCGCTGCAGAGGAGCACATGGACACTGAGCAGACAGCATGGATCCAGAGTTAGCATCATCATCATCACTGTGGGAAACACTGTTGGTCTGAGATGACACACGGCGGGATGTTTAGCGTAAGTCAATAAGAAAAGCAGTCAACAATAACATACTAAATGTACTGTTTGTTATTGAACTAACAGATTTTGAGCAACACAATTCTCAACGTGTGGTTCTCAACCCGGGGGTCAACTCCAAAGTTGCTCGCAAAATGATTTCAGATTCCCCATATGATTCAGAGGGAAAATGTTGCCTATATTGTAGTTTTAAACACTGATTGCTGACACCCTTCATTGGTTGGCTAAAAGTAGATACATAATTTAATTGCTAACCTTGCAAAAGAAAATCAAACATAGCGAAGGCTAAATGTTCATGCTAACTTACGTCACATTTCAAGGAAGGTCGGAGACATTGTTTCTACGGCAAGTGACGAATGATTACTTTTTGTGTTTTGCCTTTTTACAAACGCAAATTGGGTCTCAAATGTTGCCTGAAAAGTGTTGTTTTGTTTTGTTTTTGTTTTTTGTTTTTTGACTCTAACGTCTCATAGGGCATCGAGGCTTTTGAACGTATTTCCACGACTTTCCACGGACCTTTAGCGACCAGAATCAAGATGGCTGCCGGTGGCGTACAGGTGGGTCACATGACTGGCATGAAGGCATGAACTGATTATGGCGGTCAATTAAACACATCCATGGTTGGGAACCACTTCATTGGTTTCGGTTTCCTGTTTTATGCAACATTTGTGGACTTTTCACCATTCAGACTATTTCAGTGTTTTACGTTGATATGACAATTATCATCATCGTTCATCGTTGACAGAACTTTATAAGACTGGAGGATGTTGTTTCCTCACTAGAATAATATGGATTTGTGTTTAATTTTTTCCACGCATCTTCGAGTTGGCCAATCTGGGATCTCAAGGACTCAAAACGCTGAGAGTCTGGCTGCAGACCTCCACCCTGATCCTCCCTGCAGGCTCCACCAGGATGCCCTTCATGTAACTCACCTCCTTCCACAGTTCCCTAAAAGTAAATAAACAGTGGCTATATCATGGAATCCTTACTCCCAAAAGGGCACGGAAGTAAGTGATTCTGAATAAATTAAAGACAAGCCCAAAGCCTTGTCCTAAAGTTGACCATCCGGCAGATTTGTACCTAATATTAACCAGACTAAGGACCTACTGCGACATATACAACTTAATCATGCTATATTTACAGCTTTGTACATATTGACAGTTACATCTTGTATTTGTGAAAAAGTGTTTTAAATGACTAATACCCTTCAAGTAGTGCCATGGGACATGTAGGTAGAGGTGCATCCAGGTGGAGCCTTCCCTGCGGCGCAGAGTCATGTGGATAGGTGTTGGTGGTCGGATTGCTAAATGTGTTAGAATAAAGCTTCACAGGCATCAATCGAACTCTGATCTTTCACAAAATCTCTTCTGAAGCTTTTTACCCCTATGGTTTGGATCTTGAAAAGATTGTGTATGGTCTGGACTTCATCATGTGAAATGCTTCTATTTTGTATACCTTGTTTCCATGTTTGTGTTTGTTATCCTGACATACATTATTATTAGCTATTATGGACACTTTCTAGTACTGATACTGAATGAGTCTGAAAATAATTCATACTGAATGATTCTCTGTTAAATAAATAAAACTGAATAATTCTCTGAAAGTATAGATACTGAATCAGAATGACTCAGTGAAGGTATTGATACTTTGGTAGCACAGAGCATATCCTCCTAAGGAATAAACCATTTGTCACTTCGTATGAATACACCAATTTTACAGAAAGGGTGCTTAGAGGCACAGTATTGCCCTCTACTGTCTTGGCAGAAATGACCAATTCTGGCCCAGTATCGACATTGAAATCAACTGAAAACCAGACAACAATGCAGCCTCATTGATACGCATGACATAATCAAAACATTACCAGTATCATTACACGTAGTGTTGCGATATTTTGGTGAATGGTTTTATTCCAACACCACCCCAAACACCCAAGTTATTCACACGCTGTTACTTTTATTATGGGCTAAACATTAAGTAGGCCTACATACTTAATTATTTTCTGGTCAGGCAAAATAACAACAAAAGTATTTTTGTGAAAAAAAAAAATTAGACCTTCATTTTTAGGCATTTTAAGTGTTAATTTAAATGTAGTGTATGTAGCCTGTGCTCTTACTGGTAGAAAAAAAACAAAAAAAAAAACAATGACAACTGAACCTGGGTTGCCATAGCATTAACCCGTGTTCTCCATCCTTTCCGTGGGGAGTTTGCACGTCCTCTCCCATGTTTTGGAAAAAGTTAGCAAATACCCATTTGCAGACTAGGCTAACAAACACATTTCCATAACAGTTCAAAGGGTTTTTGCACACCCCTGTTATGACTGTAGTATTAAAAAATGCAATATATTTTCTACAATGCTTGTGCGGGAAAAGTGCAATAGGCTACAACGGTGTAATTAGTTTGGCCTATTTAATCACAGAGTTACACTAACTACATGCTGACTCTATTTTGGCCCTGTTGAGCACAACAAGATGTCATTCATAATTCAACTGTGTTCCCGATAAATGCAGTGTTCACATTAATAGAAGTGGGGACCGTCTGTCTTTTTTTCTTGTAACATTTAAAACGACTTGGTTATCGGTTATCAACCAACCCTTGTGCGTAAATACGCAGTGGCACAAGCCATAGCTGTTCCTGGGTTGCTAAAATCCTTTAGCATGCTTCGCTTTGTTTCGAAAGGTCTGTGCGTGAATGGGACGCACACTCGCCGCGTCTCTACCTATAGCCACAACTTGTAACATCAGGGGAGCGTTTTAAGAATGGGAAGCGCACGGCTACCCCTTTAAACAAGGTGGGCTGAGCTTATTTTTCAATTCTCGCTCCTATGGCAACCTGACAGATCAGCATCATGAATATTCACAATTCACTAAAACGCACTCTTGACTATGGATCAGTGATGTCAGCGGTCCTTGAGATGCTTCTGTAGGCTATGTTTTGCTTTTTCTCCCCCCAGCGATGTGTTGATGACAACTGCGAGACATCCTTCGAAACGGCAACCTCGTAAATGACCTTTCCTTCGACTTTGTTTCAGCGTCCGTCCGCACGTCTCTCACATGTCACGTAAAGGTGACTTTCAAGCAGTTTATGCACTTTTACGCACAATGTCCAAACGGCACAAGTATCGGGGACACCTTGGACAACGGAACTGGCTGGACTCCGCGTAAGGACATACGCAGACCGTCAGATAGTTCAATAAGGAAAATAGATATGGGTGTCTGTCATGTTGGAGCGAGGCAACGGCGGTCCATGTCATGTGCAGCAGGCTTCCAGGGAGTCAGATTAGCTCCAAACTGGTGACTCTCGCAAACAGAGAGGGGGCACTGGACTGGTGGCAGCAGTCACCACGGAACTAGACAATTTGGATTTATTGCAGTTGCTCGGTCGTGTGTCTCAATGTCATGATGGACAGGTTACACTCCTCCATGCGTAAAAGGCTCTATAGTTTGCCTCAGCATATTGGACACAAAGCATCTATAATGGGTGAAGGAGAAGACGCAGACAAGGACACGCGGAGGAAGAGTATAAGAATGAAGCCTCTACCTTCGCCTACTTCTGGGGGTAGCTGTAAAGGCATCACTGAAACCAAAAGTGGTGAGTCTGTCATCATGGAGACGGACATAGGGAGACCGCTGAAAACCAGCTCGAACGGTGACTGTCGGAGGTTTCGAGGCAGTCTCTCCTCCATCACCAGTCGGCATGTGCACGACCCAGAGTCAGCGGAGGAGAGACGACTTATCACCGAGGGAGATGTGACCCCAAGCGAGGAGAGTCCTTCTGGTGCCATTGGTGATGGGCCACCGGATCAAAGTGCGCAAGCGGCCAGTGGTGCTGCTGGGGATAGTGGTGCCCACAACGGCTCCCCTGAGCAGCAACCCGGCTTTGTAAAGTTGGATACCATGGATCAAATTTTACCAGATGATGATAGATTATACCAGTCTGGGTTCATGCATAGACAGTTTGGAGCAATGCTTCAACCTGGGGTGAACAAGTTTTCCCTGAGGATGTTTGGAAGTGAGAAGGCAGTGGAAAGAGAACAGGAGAGAGTTAAATCAGCTGGATTTTGGATTATACACCCATACAGTGATTTCAGGTAAAATCACACACAATCAAAAAATAATTTAGAGCTCAGATCAAGAGCAGAATAAATGTGCTATACACAGAACTCTGCTTGTTCATTCACAGTGACATTATTATTCATTCATATTATTTATTCCAAGTACATAAATCAACACTGATTCAACAAACACTTTTAGGAATGTATTTCAGAATATTTGAATGTATTGGCCATTATCAAGTCCTTTAGGTCTGGGCTTATAGGAGACTCCACAGAAAGTAGCATTCTGCTAATATTTGTGTTTGCACTAGGGTTGTTTTGTGATATGTTTAAGTGGCAGTTATAGTTTTACAGCAAAGTGTGGAAGGATTGTTGAATTTCACATTGTTGTATGTATTCTCCGTTTCCATTTATATTCCATAACAACACGTTTGGCCATAGGAACTGCTTGTTGACCAATCAATTCTCAAGAATGCCAGTGTTAGTAGGCACAGTCTTATAGTTTTATTTTATTTATTATTATTATTATTATATTTTATTTATTAATTTTTTTTGAACAGTAATAGGAATAGGATGGATGTATGATGTAATTTGTGTGGCGCTCCACCCAGATGGTTGTATTTCCTATGACCCTGTGTGCTCTCTCCCTATCACTGTGGTAAATGTCATGAAGAAGGCTGATTTGGGGCTTGGGGACACTGTTGTTACTCAAAGGTCAGAGATTTGGCACCAGCAATAGTTTTGAACTAATGCTGTGTTTCTACCCTATGGAAGTTTGTGTCCATGTACTTTGTTTTGAGGTATGATAGAATAGAACAGCTTTTAATCTTCACTGCCTGTTGTAGTTTTGCTTCTCATGTGAAGGATTATCACTTACACCACACTTGCACTTAAATGTAATGAGCTGAAATACACAAAATAATAGATTGGACATTTCTAAGCTTTGTCTTTGATAAAAAGTTTTATCAGAATCACAATCATTACTGAGCCCAGAAATCCAGAGTATATTATCATGGCTAAGGAGATGGGAGGGAGGAGCAATATCTTTACTTGGGAAAAAAGGCGGATTAAAAATGGCATCATAATCCAATCTACAGCCTCATTCCAGATCCAAAGCTGAGCATCCTCCTTCACTTCTTAACAAGCGACTTCTGCTGAGAAGATACCAAAATATGATATAACCTTTTTCAGAGAGTTCCTAATTCCTAAAAACAGAATTGGTAAATGAGGAAATAGAATAATTAATGCAATATCAACATAATGCAATATATTTATATACGTTTAGCACAATAATTTTAGTTATTGATTATTAAAATATTAAATCTGACAATTTAAAACATTTAATTTAAAAAAACTACATATCCGTGAAATGGAGATCCTTGGTGTTACTGCGTTATATTTAGTTTGCTGCTATATTGATTATTGTGTGGGCCAGAATTCTAATATTGATTCTTTTGCTATTTATTGTGCAACAAGTAAATAAAATGCATCATAGTTTTAGCACAAACAAAACTGTATCATGGTGTTATAGGGTAACTGTCTTTGTCAGGTCATATTAGATTGATATCTTATTTTAGCAGAACATTTTGGTTATTTGAGAGATGTTATTCTGCAGATGAAATAACCAGAAATCACCTACTGTAAAATGCTGTTTTGACAATGGGCTTACTGTAAAAATACCCCTTTAAGCGTTTTATGATGAAAATCAGGAAGTCATCTTTCATAGTGCCCTTTGAGTGTATCTGTGACAACAATAGCTTTGTGCACAAGTCTTGGGACATATGATGGCACACAATATTACAATGAAGCCGCTCTGATCATCAAGTGCTTTTTTAATTATCTTGTTATTCAGAGCCCTGGGGACACATCTGTTGAAAAGTCTTGCACATTTCCCAGAGGGACAGAAAGAGGATGTTGTACATTAGGAAAGTTTTATAAACTGAACGCTCTATTAAACTGGTCTTCAGATGAAAAGGAATAAAGAAACAGACCTTGGGTCATCTGTACAGGCGTTTCTATCAATCAATCACCCAATTATATTTTTTAAATATCTAAATAGTATAATTATACTGCAACTACTGCAATATACCACTATTCACATAAAGAAGACATATTATTAACCAATCATGCTCCGCTGGAATAAAGACAAACATAGCTCTTTACAAGGAAAAAATAAAGGCAAAAATATCACGGTACTGAAAAACATTGTGGATTTCTACAGAATCAATCAGCGGAGCACAAAGCTCTGTTAATCTGAGGTGAGAAAAGTTTGATTTTGTTCTAAATGATAGATGACAAATGAACTTCTTTGTTACACATGAGTCATGGAAATAAACTAATTTGATTACATGGTACTCTTTGAGTTTGGCTCAAGGTGCAATGGAGTGGTGATCAGACTCACTCTAATGACTCTGTAAAGAATTGAAGAAATGTGTATTCTGGATCCCAGGCAAGTTTGAGGTGCTATTGCTCTGAAAATTCATGTTTTCACCTCTGCCCAATATACACGCCCACTGCTTTTTAATTATCTCTCTCTGCACAACCTCAGACATGGGGAGAAACTTGCAGACTCTGCGCAAAAAATCCTGGTAGCCCGAGAGTCAAATCAAGAACCTTCATGTTGTGTGACGAGACTGCAAGCCCACTGGCTGTCCTATCATTATTGCTATTTCAAATTAACAAATTTTAAAATGATAATTTAGATTTATTTTTTTATATATTTCTTATCTTTTCACAAGCGTTAGTCTGAATTATTCCTGCTTTTATTCAGTGGCATTTCAACAAGGAGATTACATATCGCTATGGTGTGGCCTGAAAGTGGGATAATCAAAATAGGCTCTGCTCATCCACAAATTTTAGACGACAAGAGATGATTATAGCACAATTTATTTAATGGAGGGAGACCATGGAAGATGCATGTGGGTGGGGGATTGACAGTCATAGAGGAAAAAGGATGTGTTGTGTGGCCTGGCTGGGCAAACAGCGTGAAGGTGTAAAATCAAGGCACGTGATTCGAACCTGGGAGGAGACTGTTGTCATTTTGTTGAGCTTTATGTATTTGGCACGCAGCCACTAGAGTTTAACCTTGATGTAATCTTGAGGTGAGGTTAGAATGATTGATTGAATGTCATACACATTTGGAAAATAGGAACAGCGCTGGGTGTGTGCTTTCTGCTAAGTCCTTTATGTCACCCAGATGCTATAGTTAATGTATTCTGGGCTTTGGACAAATGTAGTGTTGTGTGGACTTGCTGCTCAGCCACCCCCTGATCCCTCTGCTACATCATTTCATAATCTCTCTGGATGGATACACAGTTAGCCCCAATCTAGTTCCTCTGTTAACGCATTGTGCTGTCAGTGTGAACATCTCTTTTTCTTCCTTCTACTGGCATTTTAAATCACTCATATATCAAAACCCAACATCACTTATATTGCAATAGTATATAATCACTGACCATTTATATTTGTTATGGATAAGGTTTGTACGTTGCATCAATTGTATCCACAAATACCATAATGTTATGGTCCTATAAGTCCTATAAAATGTGTGAGAAATGGGGGACAATGGAATATCTGGCGTGCACACGATGTACCTCATCTCAACCAAATTATTATTGACTTTTATTTAACCAGGGAAGTCCTGGCCCCAGAGAGGAGACTACTTGTTTTTAGCTGTAGGGGAAACCGGAGCACCCAAAGTAAACTCATCCACAGACACTGGGAGAATATGCCACACACAAACCCAAACCCAGGACCTTCTTGCTGTGAAAAGAGAGCACTTACCACTGTACAACAAACAGAAACAAATATTTAAAGATGATAATAATAGTATCATCAAATTTACATAGCTTTTTTTTTGACACTCAAAGACATTTCACATTGCATTAAGTAAATCCATACTTGATGGATACTACTAATTTAGCCACAGCTGGGGCAGACTGAAGGAAGAGAGGCTGCTAATCTGCGTCATCAGCCCCTCCAAGTACTAATCAGGCAGCGTCCTGCTCAGTTTCTAAAATCTGATGGGATCAGGCAAGCAGGTATGGCCACAAGTTTATAGCTAGGCTTTCAAGAGATTCTTGTTTATTTCTTTACTGAATGTATTATTTTATATCTTTAAAAAAAGAATATATATATGTATGTCTTTTGAGCAAATGCTCAATACCCAAATTCTGGGTGTCATGAACTCTGTGAGATGAGGTTTTTTCACCAAGAATGGATTTTGTGGCTCATTAACATGAGAATTTGTTGATATAGGAGTTGTCACTTTTTCTTTTGCCATGGCTTATCATCTTTTTGATACATCATTACAAGCAATAGATCGAAGGAAAAAACCTATACATTGAATACAAAACCTTTTTGGATACAATATGTCTCAGTGTGATCATCCATCAAGCACCAACAAGCTAATTAGATAAGCCATAAGCCTAGGTTGACAGGTTAATTCTCTCTATTGTGATGTGGCTTAGCAGGATTTTCTATGCTTTGTCAAGTCAGGTATGAAAAGACATCCTATATGTGTCAAAAGGCTTGTTGCTCTTGTTCTCACACAGAGCTTTGAGAATGTGTTACTAACCAACACATGTGTTTTCCTTTTTATTTGATTCTAATTCACAATTTATGAATGATAGCTCAACTCAAAGAATAAATTTATTTCTGACCGTATTGGCCGCACATTTTTGTTATTAACGTTCTCAACAGCCATCTGTACAGAACAGATGCGTTTTCCTACAGGACCTCTCTGCAGTTCCCCCATCAGAATGTATAGGAAAACACAGTGGGGTTTCCACTCAGAGAGACCACAGTCCAGCATGCTGTAGAAAGAACTCTGTGTGTGGCTGCCATGATTCACAGGAATTACTTCCCTGGATCAATGTGTTTGGCCTGGTCCGGCACCAAGCTGAGTGTCTAGAGGACTCAGACAAATGGCAGGATTATAAGGCACGGCGCAGTGAGTGACAGATTGGACCCTCTCTTTCTCCACGAGGGAGACTCCTGAATTATTGTCAGCATGTGTTGACAGCATGCCCTCTTTTCCTCACTCTAGTTTTAGAATACCTGTGTCCATGCATCAAGTTCAGTGATGGAAGGCTAAAATTGTTGTGTGTTTGAAGTGTAGTTTATACAAACCTCTATTTGGTTGTCATAAAAATTTGTGACAGCGTCAGTAATATTCCTGCCACACTAATGCACTTTATTCTTTATATTAGAAACAACTTACCTAAAAACATTTTTTCTCTTTCCATAGGGTAACAGAAAAATTTGCATTTATGTGGTCTTACAAGGAGGTTGTGGTTTGAAAACTCAATCCTTCTGGGTTGATCCAACAGGGTTCCTCGTATGACTTGCTGTGTATAATTAAAAAAGCTTTAAATATTAATAAACCTTCCACCATTAACATCAGTAATTTTGTCCGAGCCAGGCTGCATGTGGCTTTTTGTCAATGTACTTCCAAACAGTTCAGTTGAGCTCTGTTTTGCAGTATCTTAACACGGAATTGTTTTCTTAGGCTCATTCCCCACTATCCCTTTGACATGACCTCGTGGACCTTGAGATAACTAGGTGTCATGATAAAGAAGAGACGCAATTAGTGCTAGTGTGACATGTACACCATAGTAGGGTGCAGATAATGCCTCCTGCATGTCCTAAGCTGCGTGATAAGGGATGGTTATGCTCTTCCTCTTACAGTTTTCTCAGTCGTTTTAATTTTTTTTGAAACTTGGTTTAGTTTGATCATCTGATTCAAACATTTATCTGAGCAGGGGCCAGGGGAGTAGACAAGGGGAGGGACAAAGGGGTCTGTTGTCCTGGGACTCAGGATCTTAAGGGCCCAGAATCGGGCCCTCCTCCTATTCATGTGTATTAGACGGGGCCCCATATGATGCTTCCTTTCCTCTAACCTGACTTTGACACACTTTACCATCGAAATCAGGTAACCAGGTGTTTATATATTCTTTCAATCATTCGACACGGCAGCTCAGAAGTCAGTCCTGCTCTAAGTAAACAAAGTGACCACTGGTTTAGTGTAGTCTGTGATTGGAGTTCACACTTTACACATTCAAACAGTTTTATAGGAATAAATATTAGATCATTTTACCATTTAAATAAGTGTATACATGTTGATTTGTGAAAAATATTGTTATGCTTGTATCCTTATTTTAATCTGATTCCAGGTAATGTCTTCAACGTAATGAAATACTGCAACCAAGTCCAGTTCAAAGATTTTATTGGAGGATGATGATGATGAGGAGGCAGTGGTGTGGAGTAGTGGAGTAGTGGAGTATGGAGTAGTGGTATTTTGGTCATCCACGCACTATTCCATTTGGATAGGAGCAAGCTCCACAATGGCAGGCAGCCTCAGCACAGGACAAAGGGATGCACAGGTGAACTGGCAAGGCAATTAAACGCTAAGGGCGGAGCAAGGTGCTGCCCAGAGGCGGGCCTAAGGCAGGGCAATGGGTGGGGCTGAAGGGAAACTGAGACAGACTGAGGGATTTTGTACAGCCGCCCCTCAAATATGTGCAGCATATTTGATAGAACACAAAATTCTTTGGGTCCATAGTCTGCTCAGGATGATCTTGATGCTCGGTCCCCACAAGTGCAGCATATGGCCGCCCCATGAGAAGGCTGACTAATATCATGCAGGACTCCAAGGTGTTTCCCCTTGCATTTAGGACATCTTCTCTGTAGGTCACAGTTTGCAGATTTGTGGTTCCGTGCACATCTCCAGCATCTATTTTTCTCTCTGATCCATATTTTTACATCTTGGGAGGATAATCGTCGAAAGTCTGGGCAAACACTGAGGTGGTGGTCAGCAGCACAGAAAGCACATGACTGGTGACGGTAAACTGTCATTAGAAGAGGTCGAGGAGGATAGTTGGTTCCATACAGGACGGTGGCCTTTGAAGAGTAAGGGGCTCTACAGTGATGAGGTTTAGGTTGAGTGTCGCGTGTTCTGTGTCTATCACGGCACTGTGTGGCAACAGCGTGACACTCTGCTTCTTCTTCCAGCCAATTAGCAAAGTCAATAAGGTTATAGGAACCCCAGGTCTGGTGGTGCGACTGTACCTGGCGTAGTTGGCTACATGCTCTGAAGGCAGTTTTCCCAGCTGCTGTACATGGGAAGCACACTGAAGCTCAGCATCACCCTCTCTGCCCTCCAAACATTGCAGCATACCCACCAAAGCCCGCACACGGATGGCAAAGTCACTGAAGTTGTGGGGATCACTGGGGTGAATAGAGGGGAAATTGAGAATGGCAGAAATCTCACGTAAGACCAGCTGTTGGGGTTGGCCATATCTCTGCTGTAGGGCAGCCATGGCCCGGGTGTAGGGGAGGGGGTGATGAGCATAAGCCAAAGCAAGATGATGCGCAGTATCAAGCTTAAGATGATCTAGCAGGAGATGATATTTGAACTGTTCACTCTCATCAGGAGGCACAAGGTTGGACAGCGCCATCCTTAAGCATTACAAACTGTTTGGGATCATCGTGAGGAGGGAAGGAAAGGATGGAGGCGAGATATGGTAAGGTCTGGATGGTCCTGGAGGATGTTGCAGTGGACTGGGTAAGTGCTGTTGACCAGGAGTACAGGACTGTGCATAAGAATCTGCGGAAAAGGCACGAAGTTGTATTGATGGATGCACGGGTAAGGCATATGGATTCGGATGATCAAGTGGTCTCAGGAATGGTGGCTGCAAACTTGTCTCCGCAGGCAGGTGAGGACTGAAAGGTGCCCTAAATCGAGTGGACTGTGGTAAGTGAGAGGATGGCGAAGGCATATTAGGAGCTGAGCACAGAACTGGAGGCGTGGGCCCAGAGCACACAGGAACAACATAAGGGAGCTGTAGGTGAGGTTTAGGACAAGGGTGCTCAACTACTCTGTTCATCTCTGACTGCTCACTCGAAAAATCAGAATAAAGTTCATTTTCATTGCATATGTCAGGAAAGGAATGCTCACTAGTCTGAGTGCCCTGGGTCTTAAAGTTAGGGGCAGGGGGCTTTAAACCAGGAGGAGATTGTAAGGAGCTAAAATGACTGGCAGGGGGTGGACCGACTTTCTCAGCCTTGTCCAATAAGGTCTGCACGGTTTGTCCCAAGCTCAAGATCAGGCCTTTAAGTTCCCTAACTTCCTTTTGCAGGGTGCTTATCTCCACATTAGTGCACTGCATCGGGTCCTCTTCTTGTGGATTGAGGTTAGGAGGAAGGATGCTGGAGGTTTGAAGGAAGGTACATGGCAGGATGAAGTGGATTGTTTAATCTTGGCTGGGAAGTGAGATTGTTGTCCAGAGATGTTAATGGTCTTGATGTTGTAGAAGGTTGCTCTGTATCCATTAAATTGAAGTGAATCCGGCTCGAAGGACCATGAAAAATATTGTTATGCTTGTATCCTTATTTTAATCTGATTCCAGGTAATGTCTTCAACGTAATGAAATACTGCAACCAAGTCCAGTTCAAAGATTTTATTGGAGGATGATGATGATGAGGAGGCAGTGGTGTGGAGTAGTGGAGTAGTGGAGTATGGAGTAGTGGTATTTTGGTCATCCACGCACTATTCCATTTGGATAGGAGCAAGCTCCACAATGGCAGGCAGCCTCAGCACAGGACAAAGGGATGCACAGGTGAACTGGCAAGGCAATTAAACGCTAAGGGCGGAGCAAGGTGCTGCCCAGAGGCGGGCCTAAGGCAGGGCAATGGGTGGGGCTGAAGGGAAACTGAGACAGACTGAGGGATTTTGTACAATTTGATTTTATCTAGATATTTTTCTTGTTGAAAATGGGGAGATTTCCGAATTGCAAAACACTGCTTTTGCACATCTTATGTGTCCTTTAAAATCAGAGAAAACATTTATCACTGGAAATGTACTTAAATACTGTAGAATGTCTCTATATTGTATCTCGGCTGAGACCATTGTACTTCTTTATTCATGTATGGCATGCTTTTTGTTTAATTTTGGGTGCTCACAAATAGTTGTTTTTGCTGTTATGTTTGAGTTTCTATATTGAAGTAGACAGTGTTGGGACTAAAGTCCTTTACCAGGTGTGGACAGGCCCGTAGTATTGAAGAAACAAGGTAAATTCAGTGAACAGGTAAACGTTCCAAATGATTTGACCACATGAGCCCCTGCCTGGCCCATTGGCAGAAATTTGGAGACCTGGGGCAAGAAGCATCACAGGGGCCCCCCTGTAATATACATGAATAGGAAGAGAGCCAGGACAACAGACCCTTTGTCCCTCTCCTTGTCTACTCCCCTGGCCCCTGATCAGATAAATGTTTGAATCAAATGATCAAACTAAACCAAGTTTCAAAAATTTAGTTAAAACGATTGAAAAAAAAACTTTTAACTAGATTATAGTGTTTACTTATAGTTGCATGTCGTTTGATTCATGCATGTTTGAGTAATTGTCCTGGATTTGAGGCTTGCAAATTTTTCTTTTCACCTACACCCTATCTCAGCCCACTACCACTTGTCAAAAATGAAAGCACTACTTGCTGAAATATCACTAGGGCATGGTGTTTCCAGTGACGACTGCTGGTATATTTTTTTAGGGTTGCGCCATTATAAAACATCAATTAAAAAGGGAAAAAAAAGTGTCATAGTTAAGCTTTGAACCCAGGTCTTCCAAGTGCAAGGCAGTTGCTTAATCCTTTGAGTTATGTATAAACACATGTGAAATGCTGCCGCAGTGTTCTTACTTTTCTGCTCATTCCAAAACCTCCACAAACACGTCTTGTATGATTTAATGTTTCTGTATTTTACATTTGTACACACAAGGTTGAAGATTAGAATTTAATGTGAAATATTCATCACAGACAGTAGAAAAATGCAGAAAAGCAGAGTCTGTGACTAAAGGCGAGTCAGAGCTGCAGCTAAATCTCAATAGGACAGAAATATGACAGAAATAGTTGAATCCCAATCAATGTACTCAAGTACTCTCCTGTCTGCGCACGAAGGCGGGACTTTAGGGCTGTAATGTAATCTAAGGGCAGAATACCCTGAGATGCTCCACCCTCCGTCTCAAAAGTTCAGGCTCTCACACACACACACTCCTTCTGTGCGCACAGACGCAATAGGCAAACAAATTAACTAAATAATGTACTAAAATTATGTTTAACACTATTAAAATATATACTATGTAGACACACACATATTTTACACAAAATATGAAACACAGAGCCAAAAATAAAATAATAATTCTTTATTTATTTATATTTTTTATCTGGGTCAAGTCAGGGGGTGCGACGCACCTGCGCACTCTAGTGATCGGCCGTCGCTGGGTTTTTCTTACAGTTATAGATCAATATAGCAAATTACAGTGAATACAACTAAAATAATGACTAATGTATGTTGTATGTGTTCCAGAATAATGAATAACATTCACCTTTAAGGAAAGAACACAGCCAATAGGTGAACCAGGTACGCTCAACAGGAAACCACTGTACTCTTATAATAGTGTACTAGTGACAATAAAGTAGTCTTTCTTATGTAGCCACTACCCATACATAAACCTTTCTCAAGTTGAAATCAATTGTAAATTTCAAGGACATTTTTTATCATTTAAAATTCCAAGTGTCCCCAATGGCAATGCCTCTTAATTCACAGACAGTTGCCTCTCGACCTCTTCCCTGTTGGTTTAAGGGCCGTGGCTTGTGTGGTTCTTTCGCTGTGTTGGCTGGCAGGCTGCAGAGAATGGGAGCGGCTTATGGTGTTGTCAGATGCACTCTAAGGGTGACAACATGTTCCTGCCGTCCCTGGTCACTCACTGCTGAGCCGAGTAGGCTGTGGCTCCGCCCTCTGCCCTTTGCCCTGACTAGCCTCACTCATCATGCTACAACATATGTTCATCTGTGGGTGTCTCGTTAGTGTTGATTTGATGACAAATAGCAATATTAATACTTATAGCAATGGTCTTTTTGAAGTCTTAGCGGATCACAGTACCCTTTCATTAAACTCCTCCAAATATGTAGTTTATTATTTTTGTGTGGTCTGTCATACATCTTCAGTGTCAAGGAATTATTTTAATATTTATTTTGTTGTTGTTGGTCAGTTGTAGTAGCCAGTGGATTGGCCTCATAGCACATCTTGGACCTCATCCAGCTTTACACCGTTGCGCGTGCTTTGAGGTTCAGCTGCCAGTTGCAACTCGTGGTGCCTAAGACAAGACTTAAAACCAGAGGGGACAGGGATTTCTCTGTGGCCGGCCCTAAACTCTGGATCGCTCTGCCCGCTCATGTCGGAACAGCCCCCACTATGGAGTGTTTTAAGTCTCATTTTAAAACCTACCTTTATTCTCTGGCTTTTAACACCACGTGAGTTGTGTGGTCCTCTTGTATTTCATTGATTTGTTTCTTTTAAATTGATTTTTCTCCAGGCTTATTAGTCTATTTTATTGTATTATTATTATTGTATAAATGTATATATTTTACTTTTATTTGGTTTTACAGTTTTTATTGTTTTTTAGTTGTGGTTGTTTTTTGTTTGTTTGTTTTTTAAATTCTTTTTTCTGGTTTACTTACTGTTTTAACCGGTACTTTGGAAACAGCTTTTGTTTGTGAAATGTGCTGTAGAAATAAAGTGAATTGGATTAGATTAGTAGTATTTGAAGCGGAAAAAACATAGTTTAGTGTATTTTGTCATTTGTAAGGACTTGTCGCAATTCATAGCTGGTTATATTGAACTTATTTTACCCAAACAATATGACTCAGAGATGGCAGAAGAAACAGCTGAATTTTTGAAGTATCTTCTAAGATGCCACATTCACTCCACTTTATATTTTTAGAACAATGTTCTATGTCAGAGAACTGCTGCATAACTAAACACAGTAAATGGATCCATGCTATGTTTAGGCATAGTGACCTCCATTAGGAGGCATCCCCAAACCAAAGCGAAGAAGAGAAATCCTGATAACGCTTCTTGCACACATGTACAATACCACACACATACAGCTGAGTATGCCCATGTTGTCTATAAAACATGCAGAGATCCATGGGCAGCTTTGTCAACAACAGCAATATAAAATAATGGTGTCTTGATTCAGATGTTCTAAAATCATATTTAGCAAAATGTCACAATTCTTCCATTTACCCTTTATAAAACAGGAGTGCTAGACCATCAATGCAATATAATTCAATTCATTGGAGCTGTCTTCAGATAGATATATAGACATGTTGTCACTTAATATTTATTCTTTGTATACTACTTCTGTAGCCACAGCTGCCCAGGAGTAGACTGACGGAAGCAAGGCTGCCATTCTCCACTACTACTCCAACACTCCAACCACCAGTCATCACACACACACACACACACACACACCACCACCACCACCACATTTGTATAAAGTGAGTGTCTTACCTAAGGAAACAACAATTGTAATTGTTGTAATCTTGTGCTTAAAGCTTTGACTGCACTTTTAGCATTTTGTTCTAACGTAAGAAAACCTACTTGTGATGGGCTCTTCTAAATATAACTCCACTTGACAACAAGCTGAAATGGGAGATACCCTTTTACTTTGAAGAATTCCAATTACTGTCATGGTTCCTCCTGTGTCTGAGTGCGGCAGTCGTGAAGCTCAGATGTGCTGCTGTATATTTATGAACAAACCACTACACTGTTGGCTGTCAGGCTGCTGCGAGTTGTTGCAAGAGCAGTTTTATGTAAAGCAACACATCCGTGACTATGTATATGTAGAGGAGGATGAGACTTGTCATCACCAGAGGCAACAATGACAAAGAGAAACAGTCAGAATAAACCATTCACTGTTGCCTTTGTTTTGTATATATGCTGCATCATGGTCTCTGTCTATTTTTACTGTATTTTTGAGTCAAATAATAATAGCTCTTTTCCAGAAACTCAAAGTTGCTTTACAATTTCGTGCATTATTCCTTCAGTACTCCATGGGCTTTAAGCCCTGCACTTGACTGACGGAATCAAAGCTGGCAATCTGCGCCAGTGGCTCCTCTGACCCCCACCAGTTACTCACACACTACACTCATACCAGGCAAGGTGGCGAGGTGTCTTACCCATAAGGACACAATGACAGTTTGCTCTAGAGTCACCACTGCTCCACTGTGGCACCGATATTCCCAGCAGTCTCAGATCCAAGTACTAACCAGGCCCAATCCTGCTGAGTCTCTGAGATTGGCCATTGACAAATGTATCGGTGCACTATACGTTTCGTTTTCTTGGTGTTGTGCTTTGCTTGGAATTTAACACAGTGTGGCCTTGAACTTAGCAGCAGCATTTATACCACTAAATAAATTTAAAAAACGTATTGATTATAACATTATGATGATAAGTTTAAGGCCATAATGTGGAACATTCCAGGCAAGCTATAGTAACATCTCCATGGAGATGAAGAGGTGGCGGCCCCCCACCAGAAAAATGAAATAATGCAACTTTAAAGGAGACATATTCTTTTAAGAACTTAAGCTCTAAATCTAAATTTTAAAAGTTATTTTCCCATTCCAAATTAATTTGTGCATGTTTGATCTTGTGTCTTTTAGTTGTTTTAAATTATTAAATTACAATTTAAAATCTTCGAATGATAAAATCATGATCTGATTCTGAATGCCAAAGATGGACAACCATAAAATATCTTCTTTAACCAACTCAATCTATGTGTTTTATCGGTGGGCCATTTATACTACAAATTAAAAATAATCTCTGGGACCACCAGAAATCGCCTTGATGGCAGCATTTGGCCGCGGGCTGTGAGTTTGAGATTCCTGGTTTAAATAGTCAACAGTCAACAAACACATTAAACAATACACTAAAATCAGTTGAGCTCAATGTATGTCTGCTCTGATCTGTTCAGCTCAAGTTTATTGGCAGTTAAATGTGTTTTCACAAATGTTGAGCTTATATTTAACGTAAAGTAAACATGCTAAATATAAAAGATTTGTCTACCATATGTAGTTTAACTCATGCGTGAGGTCACTGCACAATATCAATAGGTTGCGTTCACGTGCTAGAATTTGATGATTTGAATTTGAAGCTATCTTATGGCATTCAACAATCAAGTCTTTGGGGTTAAACCAACTAACCTCCCGTCTGCCATTTTAACATCAGTCTGAACTTTTCCGCCTTTTCGTTTCTAAAACAGTTTCTTGCATCTTTTGTATGGATTACTTACAGAATACAACTACCTGCTAGGTGGAAAAGTGCTCTATAAATAAAAATCATCATCATCATCATTATCAAATATTGGCACCTCTTTCTGAAGCCACTGGGAGAAAAAAAAATCACTTGTTGATTTATGTTGACAAGGAATATGTTGAACTTGCCATATGGATATAGTTCATATTTGATATGGGTAGGAGTTGAGCTGTCCAGCTCCATTTTGACAATAGGAATGTTGTATTGAATGTTGTAACGTGAACGCAACCTATAGCTAGCACCATACAGAGTCTCCATAGATATAGGAAAAACCAACAGCTCAACTCGCACCTTGGCACAAGCTGCACCTCTTAGTTGGTTAAGATCCCAAAATTGTTTAAAAAAAAAAACACACAAGAGCAGCATCCAAACCATGACAAACATGGAACTTTACATACAAATATCACTCTAGTTCAGTATGTTTATGTCAACCCTCTGGCACATGTTGCGTGCTTCCAGTCTCTGTAGTCAGATTTACACAGACAAAGATCATTATTCCTATGTCTTCCTATCTCTTATTCAGCCCCTCTCCATCCCCCGCAGCCCACAGTCCTCTTATAGAGCAATCTATGGAATATCAGGCTCAACATGAAAGAGCCAATCTGTATTTGATTTGCTGCGACGAGTTGGCCACTGTCCCGGGTGTACCCCGCCTAAGGCCCAAAGTCACTGGGATAGGGTCCAGTCACCCACGACCCCTAACTGGGACAAGCGGTAGAAAATGAATGAATGAATGTATTTGATTACTGAGCTAGTGGAATGTCATTTCCTTCTAAACTCTCTGGTTGGGAAAATGGACGAGGCCGACTAACAGTTGGTTAAGCTAGTTAACCTACTGAACTTTAAGTTCTGTTTTTCGTCCAAGTACAACTAGTTGTTGATAAACATGTGATCTGTATTCTATGATTAACCATCATTTAAATTCAAACCCCATTCATTGTGAATGTACATACAAAACAGGGCTATGGTCTATCATATGAACAAAACAAAAAAAAATCAACAACAAAGTTGGTTTCACTCCAAGCTGAAATACATTAAAATGTATCGATATGTTTATTTTGGTGACTGATGTGTTCTTCTCTTTTCTGCTGTCTGAAGGTTTTACTGGGATTTAACCATGCTGCTGCTGATGGTGGGCAACCTGATAATCATTCCAGTGGGAATCACGTTCTTTAAGGACGAGCACACGCCCCCCTGGATCGTCTTCAATGTTGTCTCAGATACTTTCTTCCTCATGGACCTGGTTCTGAACTTCAGGACTGGTATTGTCAAAGAGGACAACACAGAAATCATCCTGGATCCACAACAGATAAAGATCAAATACCTGAAGAGCTGGTTTGCTGTGGACTTCATATCTTCCATTCCCGTAGACTATATCTTTCTTATTGTGGAAACGCGCATAGATTCAGATTTTTACAAGACTGCACGCGCCTTACGGATTGTCCGCTTCACCAAGATTCTCAGCTTACTGCGGCTGCTGCGCCTTTCTCGACTAATACGCTACATTCACCAATGGGAAGAGGTAAGAAAATGTGTTTTTTGTTTCAAAAAACAAAGCAACAAGTTTGTGATGTCTGCTTGTAAAAAGAGTCTTTTACCATTACCATTACTTTTACCATTACTATTACTATTACTTTTACATTACTATTACTATGACATAATGTCATAGTAAGTTCAACAGTTTTTGTAATATTGTGTTTTCTATTTACCTATATATCTTAATGGCTCTTTACAAACAGCAACCTACAAAAGTAACATAAATGTAAATATATTGTATGGCATCAAACATGGAAATATCATGCATCACCTATCAATCTACGACAATCCATTTGTGCTATTGCAGGGAATTCCTGTGCAGTGTCTGAAGGGCCTTTTCCCTCCAGGCTGCTGCTGCTGCAAAAAAAATAAATTAAAAAAACAAGTATAGTTTTTTCGCCCATCTACTTCTGATTGCATCCCCCCTTGACAAAGTGAAGAGACTCTTTCCTGTACCCCAGTCACCAATAAGTTGATGAAGCATGCTGCTGATTAGCATTTTTCTCTGCATGTCCTTCCAGCTAGTAGTGCAACCATCAAGCCTAGAGAGGCAGTGCTGCAAGTATGATTATAATTGCAGCAATAATTAGCAAATCTATCAATTCACTCACCAGATGGGTCTTGTATTTCATTCTCGCAGGTAAAAGGTGCAAAGTGGTGTCTCAGTGGTGGAGTCAACAGAACTAAATATCAGCCATGTGTTAATTTAATTTAGGCTATTGCATATTGTCATTGATCAATCAACCAAAGATTATATTTTGTGCACATTTTATCTGCAAACAGATTTGTTGTATTTTCCAAGGTCATAGCAGACAAGGTTAGAGTAGGGTGTCTGAAAAAGGAGCACTGCACAGAATAATTTATGTAAATGCTGTCGTCTACTGATGTTTAGTGTTGAAACCCTTCCTTGTCATGTCCTTAGCCGGCCAGTAAGTGGGCAGAATGTGCAGGCTAAATCTTCAACGTTTTCCATTTGGGCAGCCCTGCAGTTGTTACAATGAATATAGCTGTGCAGTGCTCTGGTTGTGTAAGATTACAGATAAAATAATGTGGCATACATTATGCATTCTATAATAAACTTTGCATTGTTTGAGAACTCACCTTTGCAGCAGAAACATAGCTGTAGTGTACTGTACATTATTTATAAGATTTTCTTTTTGAGCCAAATAGCCTCCTGGACTACCTCCTCACCTTGGAATGCACTGCTCTTTTTTATTTCTATTTTTTAATTCATTGACTAGCCGGAGATTATTTGACTAGAGTCCTTGAGTGGTGTCTTCAACTAGTCGAAAACAAAAATTCAGTAGTATGTGTATCACATATTTAGTCACACAGTATGAAAACACAGAACCCCTCAATGGTTGCTTCACTGGAGTGTATGACATTACACAAACAATTGGCAAAGGTGAATAAAGGACAGCTTTCCAGTCAAATAAATGTCCCTGGTCCCTCTGACTTTTGAAAACCCCCATGCATTTCAAAATCAACACTTTGAGAAGAGCAGTGTGTAGATACATTAATCGTGCAGAGTCTCTGTGATGGCATTTCAAATAGAGAAAAAGTTCAAATGAATCACTGAGGGAGAATCTTTCACCACCTGACCCACTGTGGCGCATGTTCCGCTGTACCTTTATCCCCCAGTGTGGACCATTTCAAACTAAGTGCTGTCAGTGGGTTGTCAAACATTGAGCTAAATTGGAGTAAAGTATAATTTGGGGTAGGCATGAATGATGAAAACATTTTACAATTTACATTTGGCGTATCACATGATGGACGTTGGCCAAGGGAAGGAGTGGATAAGAAGTGTCTATGTTTGAATATGTGGTAAGCATACATCAGAATACAACAATATCACAGAACATGTATATTGATCAGATTTCACAAATCAGTAATTAATTGTCAGATGGTCCAGTCCTAAATGAGGGACTATAAGCTATAGTCATCAATAATTAAACAACTAAAAAGACATGATTTCATTATTAACTTTTTTAGTAATGTAAGTCCTAATAAGGAATAACTTGTTGAGGAAAGTACACAAAAGTATTTTAAAAGTAGGGCAGCAATGACTTAAGCATCTCTAAATAACTCGACAAGGAGAGAAGCCAGCTGCCATTTACATGTTTCATGTGGCACTGTGGGCGTGGTGCACTGATGAATGCTAGTTAGTCCGGCTGTGTGAAAAGGCCAGTTTTGCCTCATAGAGATGCAACCTCTCACAAATGTCACCCGACACCGAAGAATAACTTTGGCGAAATGACACCACCTGACTGACCTTTTGACTTTTATTTTGATGGCTACATTTTTAATTCCTTTGTCTCTTTTTAGCAAAATATACACAAACTGTATGTTAAAATTAAATCAGAGTTGAAAAGAAAGTTAAATATAACAGCTCAAATGTATTCAGTTTGTTATTGTTTGATCTGCTGAAAGTGAGAAGTCGTGCAGAGGACACTTCTTGTGGGACATACTGAGTACAGTTTAATGAACTGTCGGATGGTTAATGCCTTGGATAGAGGGATACAGAGGGGAACAACTTTTAAAATAAAATCCGTCTTGCACACTCTGACACTGGGAGTACAACTTTTAACGGATTTTGACAGTCAAATGGTCTGATGCATTTAATCTGAAGTTTAAAACCCAAC